>JAQQSK010009853.1:0-12911 GCA_028658325.1 Potorous gilbertii | reverse complement strand
TCATCCTGATGAATATCTGGTCACTGGATCCAGATGGCTCTGGAGGAGGAGTGAGGCTGGTGACCTGCACAGCCCTCCCTCACTCAAAACAAAGTCAAGTGCAAGTCATGTCATCATTTCTTTGATGGCATGGTCTTCGTCAATGAAGGACAAGCACACAGGGTTCCACAGAGTGCTCCAGATTAGCCATGGTCTTTACTCAGGAAGACCCTGGGTAAAACCCTACTTCTCTCTAGCTCTGTGATCACAGGTAAAGTCTCTCAATCTCTCTGAACCTCAGTTTCCTCACATGTCAAATGGGGCTAATCACACTTGTACTACCTACCTCATGGGATTGTTGAAGTTCAAATGAAGTAATATACATAAAGCACTTTGCAAACCTTAAAGATTTATACAAACCTTATTTATCACTGCTGTTGTCCAAAAATCATGCCTATCTCCCAGAGCAATAAAGAGACTAAAAAGCTACTGAGGCAGTGCAATGCACAGAGTTCTGGGCCTAGAGTCAGGAGGATCTGAATTCAAATGTGACCTCAGACCTTAAGCTGTGTGACTCTGAGCATCTGCCTGTTTCCTCCTCTATAAAAGGGGGATGATAACAGCACCTAACTCCAGGGTTGCTGGGAGGCTCAAATGAGATAATGGTAAAGCACTCAGCACAGCGCTTAGCACATAAATGTTTTTTGCCTTTCTTCCTTCTTTAAGCATGATTTAAGCAAGTAAGAAAAAACCAAACACTTTATTTCCTAATATACACTCCCCTGTCCCTTCCTAAAAGTATGAAGAGTTACATTCCTATATTCTCCAATACTCCAAAACTACAATGAATTTTAGGGAATATGCTAAGTGGACCACAAACCTGTCATGCCACTCACCTCTCTCCATCACTGACATGGCCAGGATATTTGTAGTAGGAAGTTCCTTTGGGGTTGAAACAAGAGGCAGTTTCTGTGTACCACCGACACATCCTTACCTGCAGCTAAGGCTGAGCACATGACAAAGAACATGCCAACTGCAATCCTTCTTAAAGATGATGGCAGCAAACCATTTCTCTTCAAAATAGGATCTACTAGTTTATCCTTTACAGGTATAAGGATCAGGATCAGCAATGCATCGAACATAGTTAGCCAGGCTGCTGGAAACTGGACAATTAAAATGGAGACAGTAGGTGACCTGCCCATGACAGAGCTATCTAAATTACCAGTCTAAATTACATAGGTACCTTTTCTAAAAAGTAAAGAAAAAGCCTTGCATATAGTACATTTCATTTTTAAGTTCCCTTACTATCACATATGTATTTACTGATGGTTTATTGTATAGTTAAAAAACAAGGATTTCATAGTTGGGGGGAAAAAATCATTGAGAAATAAGACAAATCAGTATTCCTTTCTTCCTTCTTTCAATGAGGGAGGAGTCACCATGCCATATATTTATTGCCACTTAGTTATATGAAACTGCACTCATTCTATGTAACACTACTATATCTACCCATTTTTGCAAAACAGCAGTTTTTCTTCTGGCCTAGGCACCTAGACCGAAGAAGTAATCCCCTGGGCAACAGATATGATTAATACCACAAATCCAACTTACCACTATAACACCAAACTAAACAACTCCAGGTATTGTCTAGTGAAGCCTACTCCAATGCTCTGGCATGCCTCAGTTAGCTCTCCACTGCAAATTTACCACCAACAACCACACAACTGCCCACTACCAGAATCCATACTTTATCCTTTTCTCTGTAGAAACAGAGCAAAACTCCATACTACCTGAGCAACTGTTTCATTTCAACTAGAACCCCTTTACTTATCCTTAATACTGTTTATCCCACAACTATTTTTAGGGGGTTGGTACAGAATGAAAAGAGTTGAAATAAGGAGGAATTTTTTTCCACATTATAAGCCTATTTTCATAATTGAAATAGTTATTTTATTTTATTTACCGTATGTGGAGTAGTTGTGATACTTGAAATTTCTGGGATTCTCAAATGAAGACTCTGCAAAACATATGTTGTCTGCATCTAGATATAACAGAGAAATGTGACATTAAGAATGGGTTTTAAAGTTGTGACCATGACTCCTCTACAGATATATATCTACACTGATACCCTACAGAGAGGGAGGGGAGGATCAGTCTAAGCAATTATGGAGATTCAACACTGATCCATGAAAAAGAAAACAGTCAGGGAATGAAAAGAAGGAGAAATAAGTGAATCAGGCATATTAACCAAATATGAAGAAGAAAAATGTTTTTTAAAAGTACTAAGTGGCTACTATTCACAGATGAAAGGAACAGACCTAGCTAGAACAGTTATGGAGGCCATACTGGTATATGAGCAGAAGAGGTGAATTTTAGGGTTTTTACAATTGGCTACTAGAAAGCTCTTTAATACCTCTTGCAGAAAGCCAACAAGATAACTCCTGGCCTACATTATCACTGTCCCCTAACATTACAGATTAAGTCTGGGTAAGCCATTCCAACAGGCTGACTTAAGTGTTTGTTTCCTTTGTTAATTACGTCTACTGACCTACATTGTATCCAAAATGATATTTTACAGACAAGGGAAAGAAATAGGGAGGCCACTATAGGGGACTGAAGAAAATTATTCTACTTATTTCCACTCACTTGAAAATATACTGTCCAGTAAGGTATCAACGCCAAGAAAACTGGAATAATCTTGACTAGAGCTTTTACATCTTCCACTTTATCTTCTGTAAATGGCCCTCCATGGGACATTTTACATGAATCAAACAGACTTTGTTTATGAGACTGCTGAAATACTCCACTGGTTTCTCTTTGGGAAATAAAATACAGGAATTAGTTTAATATTGATCTGTAGCCAAATGAATGTAGAAAAAAAGTTTGGAGAATGGAATATTCTTGACTGTATTTTACTATATACATTCATGGATTCCACATGCATATCTACTACACTGTGCCCACTAAGAGTTAGCAGCCCCAATTTGCCTCTGTCTGCCTCAATATCTTCACCTGTAAAATGGGGATAACAGCACCTAACTCACAGGGTTGCTGTGAAAATTAAAACGGGGTAACAATTGTAAAGTTCTTTGCAAATTGTAAAGCACTTTATTAACACCAGCTATTATGATATTAATATTATTTTTTTCCCTTCTTTTTCTTTCTCTCTTTGCTCATTTAGTTACCTCATCAGTTCCCATAGCTTCAATTACAATCTCTATGCCGATGATTCTCAGATCTATCTACCCAATTCAAGTCCTTTTCTCAGTCTCTCCCCGACTCCATGTTTTGAGAATTGGCCTATTTTCTACCAAGGGCACCATCAGCCTTCAATATAAGATTCACAATCTGGGAGTCACTCTTGATTCCTCAATCTCTTTCCCCCCATATAACCAATGCTGTCACTTCTACAACAGCAGCATCTCTTGAATCTTCCCCCCTTTCTCTATACACATGGTGACCACCCTGATTCATGGCCCTTTCACTGCTTCCCTAAATTAAATGCAAGAGGCCTAACTGGTCCTGTCTCAAGTCTTTCTCCACTGCAATCCAGCCTCAACACAGGTGACAAAGGGGCATTCTTAAACCCCAGGTCTGACTGTGTTACTCACCTTGTTCAACAAACTCCAGTGATTCACTGTTATCTATAGAATTAACTACAAACTCCTCTATTTGACACTTAAATCCCTTCACATCCTGGACCCAATCTACCTTTCCAGTCTTATCACACATCACTCTCTTCCACACACATGATGGTCCAGTCAAACTGGTCTTCCTGTTATTCCACAAATATAATATTACACCTCTTACCCCCAGACCTTTGCACCAAGTGTCCCTCCTGTCTTCAACGTACTCATTTTGCCCTTTCTTCTTAGAATCTCATGTTTCTTCAAAACTCAGCTTGACTATTATCTTCTTTATTTGTTCTTTTTCTTTGAGACCAGGTCTCCCTATCTCACCCAGGATGAAAGTGTGGCCAAGACACTCACTTGAACAAGATCAGCACAGAAGCTCTGACCCTGTTCCCCGATCCTCAGGCAGTAAAGCAGCCCTCAACTTCCAGGGGCTTCCCATAGTAGTGCTGGACGTAGATGAAGATCCCCAATCACCTTTTACAGGAAGTTGTTCCTGATCATCCTGGCTCTTCAGGCCACTCCCTCAAAACAATTACTGTCTTTCTATGTGTACATGTGTGTAGGTGTTTATGTGTGTGTATAAGTGTATATATGTATGTGTGTTTATATTTTATATATATATGTATGTATGTATAAATATATAGACACAACATATATACTTTTATGTATCTATTTTCTCCCCCTAGAGAATATAAACTTCTTGAAAACAGAAAATGTTTCCCTTTTCTCTATATTCATCACCTGGCAGTACCCTACTACAGTGTTTAATAAATGCTTACTGACTGACTGTTTTTTCACTTCCTCAATGTTTGTTGATTATAGGAGGTAAAAAATAAATACTCAAATGAGGAAATGACTATACTAATGGTGATATATATTAACATAACTAAATGCAGTAGCTAGCAGCATTGCAAATGACCAGAGAAACCTATCTAACAATGGAAAGATACCATATATGAAATAATGCTAAAGTAAAAACAGCACCTTAAGGGGAACTACACTGTAAATATTTTTTAAATTAAAAGTAAGAGATAAAACATGTAGGGAGGAAGGACAGATGGGGAAGGAAGGGGCAAGTGGGGGGGGGGGTGGATAAAGAGAACCAAAGGAGAGCAAAAAGGAATAACCAAAAAGCTGTTCTTTCTTTTCCCTCAGAGTTTAGTGAGTGGGTTTCTATTATTTCTTTGGTTTTATTAGATTAAAAAATTAAGAATTCTCCTCCCTGAGAAGCTGCTCCCTCCAGGCTCTTCCAAAAGCTCTCATACATAGGCAGAAAGAGGCTCTTTGCCTGGGCAAGGAAAGCCACAGTTTTGCATGCAATTAAGTCTCCTGCCTGTTACTTTGGACTAAAATAAATGGGGAAAAAAATTATTAAAACACACCACACCTTCTGAAAGCACTTTTTGCTTTTGTCTCTTTTTTCTTTATTGTGTTTTACTCAAAATCATATGGCAGGCACTTAGTGAACATTTGTTAATTGAACTGAACTGAGTCTGCTAACATTTTGACTCCTTGATCCAATACATATGACACCTTTGAGCTTGTAATAGGGGACTTTTTAACATTAATTATTCACTATTCATAGTTGTGAAGATGTTGAGATAAGTCCACAGGCTACTTTACTATCAAAACAATCAATACACAACTAATACATTTGGTAAGCATCATACTATATATGGGTAATTATATTCCAATATATATCATACTTACCAGAAATATCACATAACCTAGAAATAATTTTATAGTTTTATATATACACACACACACACACACACACACATATATATATACACATACACATATGTATGGGTGTATGCATTTGAAGTACAAGCCAATTTTTTTTTATTTGAAATCTATTCTCATCTTCCAATATACACACACTTAAAAATGTATAAAAAACACTGAAGCCAATTTCAATCTTCATGAAAAGGGACAGGAGAAAGGGGATAGTGCCTTTGTGAAGAAACTACCTTATAATAAGATCCCCCTGGTAATGAAACCCCTTGGATTTGGCTCACAGATACATCTTTCCACTGCAATCTAGTCTGCACTAGTGAATTATTTATCTATTTATTTGCCTGCTTATTTATTTATGCCTGCTCCGGGCTGTGATTTCATTGGTATAGGGAACTCCCTCTCCCAATTTGCAGACAGGCAAGTGTTCCACAACTTGTATTCTTAGCGTTACTGAGCAGGTAAGTGACATGCAATGGTAAGACTCCGAGTTAAGACTTTAATCCAGGTCTTCCTAACTGAGGCCAACTCTATCCACTAAGCCATAAGATTCTCTCTCTCTCTCTCTCTCTCTCTCTCTCTCTCTCTCACACACACACACACACACACACACACACACACACACACACACATCTACATGCACACATAAAGATGAACATATAAATATTTCATTGCATACTTTCACCAGAACTTTACTTTCAGCTATGAATGCAATATAAAATAAACAGTAAATCTTCAGTTATAGCACTTTCTCCACACATCAAGAACTGATAGAATAGTTCCAGGTTTAAACTGCCCCTCCTCCCTGCTCATGTAAATTTATTTACCTATAAAATAAATCCTAGCAATGGAGAGAATTCAATAGACATATGTAATGGGGTTGCTGCCACTTGCCATTCAGGTACAAATATTTTCATAACAATTCCTTTTCTTCACTTGTGGTAAGGAAGGACCATAATAAATAAACTAAGATCCTTATTCCCCATTACATATACTATGTAAATGGCTAATTTTGAAACTGACATTGTGTGTGTAAGCATGCAATTCTTAGGTGAAATACTGTAATTACTATGATGTCCTCTGCTATTAAATGCTTACATAAAAAACAATAAGGAAAGGTCATATGGTGCTTTCTGTAAACTAACACAACTGACTGGAGGGTCCAGACCACTACAAAGCTTCCCTCAGCAACTTCTGTCCATTGTCACCATGGCAAAGCTGGGGCACAAATTATGCTGTGTAAACCATCAAGTCTTTAAATGTTTCCCTTCCTATCCCCCAGCCCCTAGCACTAGTTATTTTATCAATGAATAACATTCAGCCTCATAGTAAATAAACTCTTCAGCTACTAAACATGAATTAGTTTTTCTAGCTATGTCACCCATTTAACTGGAAGTTCCTTATTTAATCGGCTCTTCTATTGGCTTAAAGGATTAGATAAAGTCAACTTCCAGCTGGTTGTTACCTTTACTCACATCTTCCCAAATGATCTTATGATTACACATGCTGCCAATGAAGCACAATAGGTAGATAGGGAAAGGGAAAGGCTGGGAAGGAGGAAAGAAGAGAAAAAGGGAGAGAAGTGAGGAAGGAAGGAAGGAATTTACTAAGTGCCTACTATGTGTCAGACACTATGTTAAATGCTTTGCAAATACTAACTTACTTGATCCTCACCACCATCCTGGGAGATAGATACTGTTGTTATCCCCATTTACAGTTAAGTGACTTGCTCAAGGGCACACAGCTAGTTTCTGTGGGGTGAAATGTGAATTCAGATGCCAGCTGTAGCGAATGATCCAATGCACCACCAAACTAAGATTATTTACTATTTCTAATAGTAAATAAAACCCAGTTCGGATTTAAATACAATATGCTGAGTAGCTACACTAAAAATATGGAAAACAGGCTAGAAATATGACCAAGTTATTCTACAAATGATTCAAAACCTATCTTACATTATTCATATAAATTCTAGGTAACCCAGATTAAAAATCTCTCTTTTGAATGACTATCTCTAGTAGGTCCCTTCTTGTCTCCAGAGCCATCCAGACAACTGTACACAAGTAACTTTATCTCTCTGGACCTATTTCCTCTTCTGTCACAAAGAGGGACTGGCTTTGGTGATCCCTAAAGTCCCTTTCAGTACTAAAAACCAGGAATATTCCACTCCTTCTGCTAAGGAAGAGTTGTTGTGTTGTTCCTGGATCTATCTTCTTTCTAGCCTTACTTGCCTCAGAAGTCTGATCAGAGCATGGGCACACAATGTTCTACCTTCTGTTTTCCCATACTTAAGTCAAAAGAGCTGCCTAGTCAGTCTAAACTGTTTCCAATTAAATTTACACACATACCATATGTTAATTCTCATGGATTGTTGTGTTTTATTATTTTGTTTGCCTTTCTGCTTTCCTCTCTGGTGACTTAGGTTTTTGGCTTTAGATGATGTATGTTTCAAACTACATAATCCTACTTGAATTTACAAAGCTCCTATGTTCTAAACTGGGCTGTGTATTTATACCGCCAATTACTAACAAGTGATTGATCTGGATCCTTATAAAGACAGCCCATTCTACTTTCCAAAGCTGCTCATCTGTGCAGAGACAATGATGCACTCCACACACTGGCTTTTTGCCATGCTACTTGATGGCTCTAGTTTTTGTAGAACCAGTATAAATGAGTAAAGGAATGTTTAGCTTACAAACTAAATCCTAGAACTAAAAAGTTTGACCTAAACAGATAGGAAATTCCCACTCAAATTTCAAACTAGGATTAATTCTAGTATTCCACCTGTTCATTCCAATGACATCAATAGTTTAGGACCAGGTCACCCAGGGAATCATCACAGACATTCACTAAAACCTCAACAGCCATAGATGTTTCTATGTCCCAAACTGGACCTAAGATAAGACAGTCAAAAAAGGGTAGAGCTTAGCACTAAAAAAGAAGGAAAGGACTTACTAAGGTAAACTGATTTAACCAGTGCCCTAAAAAAGTAAATGTAATTCAGCATGCTTTATTTCCTCCCAAATTTACTGCTAAAAGTACCTGAATCCAAAATTCATGGGAAGAGAAGAAAAGTCCTACATGACAGCCCTTACACTTCACACCAATACTGAACTTTTAAAATGTTTAGCATAAAGCCTATACTGATTTGTCATTACATACCTACTGCTCCTACGTTCCCTGAATCGTTTCCGTGAACAGCAGGAATATGCCAAAATCCTGAACATATCAGTAAAAGCACTGCCATCAGGAGGTTTGGTGATAAAAAAACTCTGACCACAGAGGAATACCATGAATGCAACTCCAATGCAAACTGTTGGGATGATGTATCCAACAACAAAGCTCATATTCTGTTGAATATATGCAATGCCTCCCAATGAAAGAATTGCTCCCAAATTAATGCTCCAATAAAACCAATTAAAAAATCTTCTAGTAGCTTCTGGACCTCGATCTTTAACCTAAAACAAGGACAAAAAGAAGAACATTAGCAATATGCAATAGTAATATTATGGTTTCTAATAGATTAGAAAGCTCCTATAATGACTTTTTATGTCAGATTTTGAATTATGTAACAAATTCAAGATAACCACATTCAAAGCTCATCTCTAAAGTTTACTCCCTTGTGTGATTGTGGTTAAGTCATTTCCCTTCCCTGTGCCCCCATTTTCTCATCCTAGTGAAAGGAAGAGGCTGGACAAAATGGCCTGACCTCTGAGATCCCTTCCTGTTTAAGACTTATGATCCTAAGAGTCCAGAAATTCCCTCAACTTTTAATTTAGGTAGACCTTAGAGAGTTCAATGCTACACCAAAACTTCTGCTGTGATGTATGTCCTCAGCATATAAACTGAAGCTCCAACTGATGAAACCCCTGACCAAATCATTTGACACTTCTCTAGACTAGACCTTGATTTCTTCCTCTATGAAAACAGAGGAGGAGGAAGAGTAATGGTGATGGTGGTGGTAGTAGTAGTAGTAGCAATAGTAGTAGTAGTAGCAGCAGCAGTGGTGGTAGTAGTGGTAGTAGCAGTAGTAGTAGCAGCAGTAGCAGCAGCAGTGGTGGTAGTAGTGATAGTAGCAGTAGTAGTAGTGGTAGTAGCAGTAGTAGTAGTGGTAGTAGCGGTAGTAGTAGTGGTAGTAGCAGTAGTAGTAGTGGTAGTAGCAGCAGCAGTGGTGGTAGTAGTGGTAGTAGCAGTAGTAGTAGTGGTAGTAGCAGTAGTGGTAGTGGTAGTAGTGGTAGTAGCAGCAGCAGTAGCAGCAGCAGTGGTGGTAGTAGTGGTAGTAGCGGTAGTAGTAGTGGTAGTAGCGGTAGTAGTAGTGGTAGTAGTGGTAGTAGCAGTAGTAGTAGTGGTAGTAGCAGTAGTAGTAGTGGTAGTAGCAGTAGTGGTAGTGGTAGTAGCAGCAGCAGTAGCAGCAGCAGTGGTGGTAGTAGTGGTAGTAGCAGTAGTAGTAGTGGTAGTAGCAGTGGTAGTAGCAGTAGTAGCAGCAGCAGTAGCAGCAGCAGTAGTGGTAGTAGTAGTGGTAGTAGCAGTAGTAGTAGTGGTAGTAGCAGTAGTAGTAGTGGTAGTAGTGGTAGTAGCAGTAGTGGTAGTAGCAGCAGCAGTAGCAGCAGCAGTGGTGGTAGTAGTGGTAGTAGCAGTAGTAGTAGTGGTAGTAGCGGTAGTAGTAGTGGTAGTAGCGGTAGTAGTAGTGGTAGTAGTGGTAGTAGCAGTGGTAGTAGTGGTAGTAGCAGTAGTAGTAGTGGTAGTAGCAGTAGTAGTAGTAAGGGTGGTGGTGGCAATAGTAACAAAGACACCTTCAAAGCCTAACCCCACGTTCTTGCCAGAAGAGGGGAGTAAAGGCAAAGAAGGAAGACTGTTAACAGTCATGGGGAGACACGGCATGGATGTGGGAATGGGAGGATCCCTAAAGCCATTACGGTAGTTGGAAAGGCCTGACAGAAACTCTGAAATGCTGGCAAACTGGGGTCTGGTGGTACTCAAGTGAGTTAGTAGCCTAATCAGTGTGATACTCCTAAGAATCCAAGAAATAGTCAAAGTAGCAGAACCTTGCAATCCGGCCCTACTTGGAACCTTCATCCTAAAATTCAACACTGAAGAAAACGGAATGAGGGCTGTATCCAAGAAGGCCAGACACAGAGAAACAAATTTTAAATACCAATATCCCATCCATTGGAATGACTTGGGTACAGGCAGTACTGACCACTAAAGCAGGTAAACTACAAATGTATCTAAAGTGTGCTAATATTATGAGCACCCAAATTATGTACCAGGATTACTTGATAACAAAACTGGAAATACGTCTTTGCCAACTGTATCACTTGTTCCAAGTTACACAGCATCATGCAGCCAATCAGTGACGGAAATTTCCAGAAATAATTTAATCTCTAAACCCAAAAGCTTAAGAACGTGAAATCATTAAACGCTCCTGCTTAAGGCTAACTCCAAAGGTTCTACTCAATACTGACACAGATGACAAAATCAACACTGATGTCTCAAATGATTCTAACGAGGACAAGGGCAAATCTAGGCTGGAATTTCAAACAGCCATTTGGGGCTTTCATAGCATGAAAAGCCAGACAACAGCAGCTGAGAGGGTGTCAAAGGTGATTAGAAGAAAAAGCATTTTGTCAGCCTCCAGGATCTCTTCAGAACCAAGAACAGATGTCACAAAATCAGTCACCTAAACTGGACAGAGGACTTCGGAGAAACTAGGGGAAAGTAAAAACTTCTTGAGGGGCAGCTAGGTAGTGCACTGGATAGAGAAGAAGACTTGAGTTCAAATCCCACCTTAGACTCTCAACACTAGCTGTGTAACCCTGAGCAAGTCACTTAACCCTAATTGCCTGGTAAATTTTTTTTTTCAAACTGACCTGATAGGATGAAAAGGTCACAACTTTCTCTGCAGAGTCAGCAAAAGAATTCTTACAGGTGGCTCATAACCATGGGAAATGCCACAGGGAGATGATTCAGTATAGATATCAGCACATTTGCCTGAGACTAGAATAGACTCAAGTAAGCCCAGCCAACTTGAGACAAGCAAGCAAAAGCGTCTGGTGGTTTTTTAATGACTTTCCCTGCACGGAAGGGCCTGACAATGTCACTTTTGCAAGATCCATCAATGGACAGAAGAACAAAGTCTGGGTTCATCAAAGTAGAATTTGGGTTTTTTGTTTTGTTTTGTTTTTATGTCACTCACAACTAAGAGGCCTCACCACAAACATTCAAAAAAGTGGTCGAATTTAAAGGAGTTTCATTACTGAAAACTCCCATTTCCTTTTAAAATGGACTCCAAATTTATTAGGGGTTGTTATCCTTTCCAGGATTCTCAATGTATAAAGATGTTATATGAAAAAGACAAAAATGAACACCTTTATCAACATGTACTCTGTCACAACCAAGAGGATGGATGATCACTTGTTGGGTATGTTAAAAAGAATATTCCTTTCATCGATTGTTAGACCAGAGGTCACTGAGATCCCCTCCAACTCTCAAATTCTGTTATTTTGTGACACAAAACACAACACTTTGCTAACTTTTCTGAAATCCATACCTAGTCTAAGTTTTCTCTCTTCCTTAGAAGGGAGAGGAGAGGAACTTTGTCTCTTCTGGACTTTCTTAAGCATTCTAATTTCGGCCTTATCTCAAAGGATACTTTTAAGTGTGCCATGTTATCTAGGTCAAAAGATGTTTCTTTGGGAAATTGTTTAACTGGACTATCCTTAGTATATTAAAACCATTTAACCAAAAAATTGAAAAGTCTCATTTCTAAAGTAGATGCATACATAAAAGAATAGTGTTCCCATTTCCACAGCAGAGCTATCCCTAGCCTATAATTCTCCATTGCCCATTCCCAAAGATAACATTTATCTTTCAGCTAGACTCTCCATTCCTAGGGAACCTAAAGATCTGTTCTTTTTCCATAAAAGGCCATTATGTCTGTTTCCTCATGATCAGATAGGGCTCACTCATAGAAAAGAAAAGGCAAAAGTCAAACCCAACACACGGAAAGATATTAACTTTCCTCAGACAATTGCTTCACTGTCATCACATTAATCTCAATAACACCTCCAGCAACTAATGCTATTCTGCTAATGTCTAGACAACCTAAACTCACAACCAGTCTATATCCCAAGGGCACTTCTAAGGTTTTCCATTCCTCACTTTCATACAGAAATCATATCCCCATAAAACACTGAGCAAGCCCAAATTTTTAAACAATCCACAAACAAACAATGTAAGGAGTCTTTCCCCTTCTCTGTCAGTCAAGTTCCCTAGAGATATGACATTTAGACTTGTGAAATTTCTGAAGGAGACAGGAGTGGCTAGATTCCTAGTTACTAACCAGGTACAACATTTCTAGGCCAGATATCTGTTCAATACTAAGAGCAAAGAGAAAGTTAAAGCATTCTTGTCACTGAGTTATGGGCTTCAGTCAATTTCTTTGGCTTTCTGAACTTAACCAAGCATCACATTTAGAGGTTCATAGGGAGTCTAAAGTAGCCAAAATTGGCTTTAGTCCCAGTCCTGCTTGATGGCTTCTAAATTTATAGGAAAAAATTACTG
>JAQQSK010009852.1:0-12911 GCA_028658325.1 Potorous gilbertii | reverse complement strand
ATGGTCACAGCAGGGAAGGAGCTGCACGCTTGTTAAAATAATATAGGGGCCTGATTTGTTTTCAGTCTTTTTTTTCTTTCTCCTGCCAAAGGGAATCCTGGACGAAATCAGCAACCTCAGTTACCCAGGTAATTCGATCAAAAGAGTCTCCTTCCCAAACTGATAGAGAAGTATGGTTTGGTTTTTTTTTTTAGGAATTACCTAAAATTCTCAGACCTTCCCTCTGGGACAAGGATTTTGTCTTCCATTTCTCCAATAGATTTTCCTTCTTTCTCTTTTTAGTCTCTTTCTTCTTTAGATCCCCATTTCCTTCCCTCCCCCCACTCTTTCCCTCTCTCTCTTTTTCTCTTGCTTCTGGCTTTCCTCCCTTTTCACCACACCTCCCCCCACCCCAGGCTTTCAGAACTCTACACCAGTCCTTCGGGCACTCAATAAATATTGTTGACTGGCTGACTTACTGCTGGGTAGAGCTGAAGCTAGCAGAGCTTGGTGGCCTCATTAAGTCTGAAGCTTCATAAGCATTGACTTTAAGAGCTGTTTGGAGTTGGCAACTCTAAGTGTTTCATCTATGATCAGGGCTTAAAGTGGGAAAACAGATCTAAAGGACTTCTGACCTCCCGATGTGTTGCTTCTGTCAAGGGTTAGGGGACAAAGAGAGGGGAAGAGGAAGGAGGTTGGGAGAGCAAATGAGGGAAGGAAGACCCTTCCTCCTTCCCAGCATCCCACCAAATACCCAACATCACCATGGAGTGTATCTAGAGTCACAGAGTGCCACCTGTGCAATTGTGGGCAAATTGCTTCACCTTTATAGGACTTAGTACCCTCATCTGTAAAACAGGTGGACTAGGTGATGTCTAAGCTCCAAATCTTCAAACCTGCCATCCTGTAAGATAATTTGAAAATAGTTATAAATAGGAATATGGGAGAGTTAGGATTCTCATGAACCGAAGGCTTCCTTAATGCCAACAGAAAGCAACCCAGAGGAGTCCAGAAGAGTAGACTGAAGTTGTATTTCGATATCTTTTCTGATGCCAACCACTTCCAAAAGAAAGTGGGAAACGCAATCAGATCTTTAATACTTCCTGACCTGTTCTTGTAAGCCAGAGGGTAAGATGCACTTGGACATAGTAGCAGATGGTGCTTTATACATCATAGATTATTCAGAATCATAACTGACAGTTAAATGATAGTGTTTTAAAATTTACAAAGCACCTTACATATATCATCCATGGTGAACATCAAAACAATGTTAGGAAGAAAGTACTATGGCTATTTGTTCAGTTGGCATGACCGCAGTTGGGGTTTTCTTGACAAAGGCACTGGAATGGTTTGCCATTTCCTATTCCACCTCATCATACAGATGAGGAAACTGAGGCAAATAGGGTAAAGTGACTTGGCTAGGGTCACATAGCTAATAAGCTTCCAACTCAGTCCTCCTGACTCCAGGGCCAGCATTTTATCCACTGCTCCGTCTAGCTTTCCCCCATGGCTATTATTTTGCTCCCCCCCAAAGGATGAGGAAACTGAGATTCAGAGGGCAATTTGTACATGTTCACTTATCTAATTAGTGTCAGGAAGTTTTTGAACTCAAGTCTTTCTGATTACTAGACTCAAAGCAGGAGGGAAACATAAGGATCCTCTAATCCATCTCTCATTTTACTGCTAAGGAAATTGAGATCCGAGAGGAAGTGACAGTAAGTCAGCAGTTACTTAGGGAATTGTTCTCAGGTTATATGTTTCCTTAGTAGTTTCTGGAGCTTAATTGGGATTGGGGGGGGCAGAGAATGGTAGATGATTATAAAGTATAGAGGAACATGCCCCATTCTATTGTACCAAGAGGCTGAGACAGTGGCCCCTTAGGGAAAGTCACATCCTGTTAAAATATTCACTGGAGCTGAGTGAGCGCCTCCCAGGATGTCTAAATCCATTAGGCAGGATTGTCTGTGAACTTCCACTATTCCTGGCATATTCTCTGCCCTGTTAGCAGCTCCTCTAGCCTCCTACATCCCAAAGGTTTGCCTTTCCAAGGTCATTGGAGCAAAAAGCAATGCAACCTCACCTCATTTGCCCCTGTAATTGTGGGTAAAATAGAAGCTAAGTACTTGTAATCATCACCTATCCTGGGTAGAAGTGCCAGCAGAGAGCACTAGGTATCAATAATTCTCCAATGGTTCCCGGGCTCTTTGAATCTCTCTCTCTCTCTCTGTCTCTCTGTCTCTCTCTCTCATCTTTTTCTCTCTGTTTCTGTCATTCTGTCTTGGTCTTTCTCCACTTTCTCCATCTGTCTTTCTATCTCTACATCTCTCTCTTTTCTCTCTCATCTTTCTCTCTTTCTTTGTCTCTCTCTCTCTGTTTCTTTAATTCTGTCTCTGTCTTCCACTTTCTCCATCTGTCTTTTTGTCTCTACATCTCTCTCTCTCTCTCTTTCTGTCTCCCCTGTATGGGTATGTATGTTTATATATAATTATATGTATATATTCTATGTAGTTACCAAACATTATCACTTTGATTTTTATTTACTTCCCACAAAATATATAGGCTAATAGCAAACATGCCTTAAAATCATAGGTTAGACCTAGAAGGAACTCAGAGGACAATGAAACCAAGCACACACAGATATTATGTGCCAGAGTTGGGATTTGAAGCCAGGTGTCCTCTTTACAGAACCAATGACCTTTCTATGATATTACAGTTCACCTTTCAAAGACTGAATAAATAATAACTCATATAAATACATATTAGCATTTTTTCCAATGAATTCACATGTTGTGTTGCAATGAACAAAATACAATTAAAATTATTATTGCATTCATAGTAGGTTTTGGCTACTATGTATTTCCTCATTCATTGATTACAATTATAAAAGTAATATCATGTGAAGGCTCATAGCATTTCTTTGTTTTCAAAAGGGTCCCTATATCCCCTATGATTGAGAATCACTAATCTAGTGCAATGCCCTCATTCTGCAGGTAAAAAAAAATGGATGCATTGTAAAGTGAAAGGACTTGTCCAAGATCATGAAGGTTGGGCAGAGCAAATGCTGGAAGATTTAATTCTCCTGACTTTCAGCCTAGTGATGATGGTGGAGAAGGTCATAGTTTCCCTCTCTTAACATAAGTAATACCATTTTAAAATAAGCCTCCGTTTCAGTGTAAACAGATTTCATTTTTTTCTTTCTTTTGATTTTTTTTGACTGATTCCTGATGTCTCATAGAGTTATTCACTTCCACTTGCCCAGTTCTAATTTTTATGAGCTATGAGGAGGTTCATCCTTCTATTCTGCCATGTTGGCTCGGCCCCCCCCATTCTAATTTTTAAGGAATTACTTTCTTCAATTAGCTTTTGTACCTCCTTTTCCATTTGACCAATTCTACTTTTAAAGGAGTTGTTTTCTTCAGTTAATTTCTATGCTTCCTTTTCTAAGTTGTTGATTCTTTTTTTTCATAATTCTCCTGCATAATTCTCATTTCTTTTCCCAATTTTTCTTCCACTTCTCTTATTTGATTTTTAAATCCTTTTCGAGTTCTTCCAAGAGGACTTGAGACCAATCCATGGAGGCATTATGACATTATTGTCTTTTTCTGAGTTTGTGATTTGGTCTTTCTGTTACCATAGTAGTTTTCTATGGTCAGTGTTCTTTTCTGTTTCTTACTTATTTTTCAGTCTATTTTGTGACTTTTAATGTGATCCTGGGACACAGGGGGCACTGATGCAAGCTTCTTATGCTAGGGACCAGGGGCCTGGTAACTGCCTTTCCATGCCTGGCTTTCAGGTCCTTGGGGCTTGCCCATTGCCCTGAAGTGGCCTGACCTAGTTGAGCTTGTTGTGCTGGGATTTCTTACCATGGTACATCTCTTCCTCTTTCAATTGTGGACACTATACATTGTAAATTGTAAATTTTCTGCTTATGATACCTCTTCTCATCTCTCTCTAGCTACCAAATCTAGAAATTAAAGGTAGGATACTTTTCTTGACACCATGACTCTTCCCATTCCTAATAAGGTTTATCCTTAGAAACAGTCAAAATAAGCAGTCACCTATGTTATATGATTAGAGCTCAGGTATGACTCTTCATCCCCAAGAATCAAACTAATCCCATGTTATTTTACCATGAGAGTTTTATTCATAGATTTAGAGCTGCAACAGTCCTCAGAGGTCATTTAGTTCAAATCTCTATTTTATAGAGGAGGAAAGCAATAAGGAAAGAAATCAAATGACCTGCCAGGATCACATAGATAAAATGGCAGAGACAAAACTTAAATCCAGATGATCTAAATTTTAACCCAATGATGCCTACCAGAGTACTACTCTACCTTATTTCTTTTGGTTTTAAAGGTTTAAAGAGGACAAGAAAGTCTTAACTTGGGAATCTGTGAACTTGTTCTTTTTTAAATATTTAGATAATTATATTTCAATATAATTTGTTTCCTTGGTCATCTGATGCATTTTATTTTATACATTTAAAAACATGATTCTGAGGAGTCCATAGACTTCTGAGAAGTTCATGATATATAAAAGAGGCTAAGCACTCATCCCCTGTGTTTTAGTAGCTTCCTATCAAAATGAAAATACTCTTGGGAGAAGTTATGCCTTAAGTTCTTCTGAACTCACACTTTAGCTGTTAGCAGTTAACACCTTAGCAGGAATTAGCTTTAATGTAATTTTAATGTAACTAGCTGAATGTAATGTAGGAGATAGACGGTAGGAGGGATGCTTTTCAGAAGAGGATGTTCTCAATACAATATTGGAGAAGTGGATCCTGATGGCTATTAAGGACAGTAACTTGTATATGTAGATCCTCATTAATTATTTGTTGAATTACTGGGTAATTCAACCAGGTAGCAGATATGTCCTGAAATGAAATGAATTGCTTTTCAATGATCCCATGGACCCTATGCATAAGAGTTTATGGGAGAGAATTCAATAACCCATAATTTGAGAAACTAAGGAAAACAGGATGGCAGAAACTAGGTATAGACCCACATCTTCTACCAATGTACTGAGAACCTAAGGTACAAAGACTGATGGGAAGAAAGTAGGGATTACTAGGAGAAAGAAGAAAGAAGACTAGGAGTATGGACGTGGAATTCCAGTACCTATGGTATTAATGGGGAGCTTTGGGGGTCAGATGATTGGGAGGCAGGTTAAATTGAGAAAAGTACTTGAGCTAAACTGAGCATAGGAACTATGATAGGCTGGTAGTGGGTGGAGTGGTATGGGGTACAGGACATAGGTGCAGATCACTCGCAAGTGAACATAAAAATTATTGGGAGCAGGGAAGAAAGTATGAAGATGTGTTTACCACCTCAAAAAAAATTCTACTTCTACTGACACCATGGGAAGTTCCCCCACAGGCACTGTGAATTTGTTGGGGTACAGATTCTTTTGGAAGGGAGGGCTTCTACTTATCCTACTCCTTTGCTAACTAGGCTTTGGAGAAAAGTTCCATTTCTGTGTCTTAACAAATATACTTTATTTTCATTGAGGGGAGAAATTCTTTTGGAGAGGAAGCCCATTGGCTCATTGCCAATAGCAGGAACCGCTAATCAACTACCCACCAGTGGTTGGATAGGCACAGGAGGAGCAGAGGTCCAGTCCTGGACCTGGAGTCAGGAAGACCTGAGTTCAAATCCTGAATCATTCACTTATTCTCTGTGGGATCCTGGGCAAGTCACTTAATTGCTTTCAGCCTCAATTTCCTTATCTGTAAAACAGGGTTAATAATAGTGTTTATCCCTCAGTGTTATTTTGAGGATCCAATGAGATAACCTATGTAAATTGCTTTGTAAATTTAAAGCATTATGTAAATGTTAGCTGTTATTATTGTTAATTCTGTCAACCTATGCCCTCCAATATTGCTGGAAACTGTCGGGCTCTGGGGTCCATTGTGTAAATAAATAGGATCTGCTGTAAATAGATGAAATTCAGAATGTAGTCAACTCCCAGTTGTCTATGGTAATGGAAAGAGGCAGTATTGCAAGTTGTCCAAAGCAGCAGATCATCAAAAACTAATTTTCTTTTGAACACAACATGATTTTTTTTCCAAAGCAGATTTACCTTCCTAATCACATTTGGCGTAGGCTAATATTAAAATTAGCCTGCCTTCCTGGGACACACACCAGTTGCATGCAAGAAGATGCCAGCTGGGAATTTAAATTTTTCTGTAGAACTCTTATAAATCAACACGTGTAAATGTCAACTACATTTTCCTGGTTTTAGCCCTCTGTGGTCTTTGTCTGTGATAGAAGGTAGAATGCCATTTTTTGCGAAGGAGAAATTGTGCAATGTTTTCTGTCATCGTAACAGCCTAAATATTTTGCCAAATAATCCCATCTGGCAGTATTTTTTTGATGGGGGGTAATTTGGGAGTGTCTTACTATCACCAAACAAATAATGGTTTCAGTCAACCCAGTCCGATATTTGTTGGTAAAACTGTGCTTTTGAAACAGAACCAAGGGCTCAAAGTTTTTCCACCTAGCTCTCTTTTTCTTGACAGAGATTGATCACTCAATGTTCAGTGCCTATCCAAGGGGTGTAAAAAGTTGTCAAAAGCTGGGAGGAGAGTCCCAGATTTCACTCAAGGGGAAATTCCCTAATGTAGCAAGCTGAGGATAAAGCTTTTATTGAGGTGATAGGCTTCTCCATGTGTCAATTTCTTCCCAAATCTTTCTCCATTAGTTGCTTCTCTCTAAAGAGAGTATGGAACCCACTGTCTTCCCTCTCTAAGCTGACAGTCAGAGGACCAGGATCTCTCTTCTGGCAAACTTGCCAACTTCTGCCCCTCTTGCTGGTATGGGCTGCAAGGAGTAATCAATCTCTACCAATGAGGAGAGTCTTATGTAAGTGGGCTTTGGATCTCTATTTATAGAAGTAAACCCATACAGAATCAACATGTGTTCAAGTCAGAGGGAGATATTCTGTGTGGAGTTGGGTACTGGTGTAGACATGCCTTTCCTCTACTAACCCCATTAGTGAAACATGGAATCGCAGAAAGTTAAGATCATGTGACTTTAGTGCTAGATAAATCTCCTTCAAGACAGAGACTTTTATCGCATCAGTATGAAGTGCAAGGTTGTCATTTTTGTTAGTTGTACCTGACTCTTTGTAACCCCATTTAGGATTTTCTTGGCAAAGATACTGGAGCAATTTGTCTTTTTCTTCTCCAGTTCATTTTTACAGATGAGGAAACTGAGTTAGGAAGGGTTAAGTGACTTGTCTAGTGACACTAGACCTGAGGCCACATTTGAAGTCGTCCTCCTGACTTCAGGCCTGGTGCCATCTAGCTGTCCTCTGCACAAAATAGATTCATAATAAAAGTTCTTGAATAAATTAATGCCTACTGGTGCAGTAAGCGTGGGGTCAGAAAAACTGAGTTCAAATCCAGTCTCAGACATTTAGTAGCTCTGTGACCCTGGGCAAGTCATTCACCTCTGTCTGCCTGGGTTTCTTCATCTGTAAATTGAGAAGCACTTACATTTCAGGATTTTTGTAAAGATAAAATGAGACATTGGTAAAGTGCTTTGAAAACCTTAAAGTGCTATATAAATACTAGTTATTATTATAATTGTAGGAGGTAGCTTGAAGATTATATTGTCTCAACTTTCAATTGGTTTATTTTTATTTAATTTTATTTTTTCTTTATTCTAAATGAATTTTACTGCTGCCTTGTGTTTTCATGTCAGGGTCATTCCAGATAAAGTCCTCTACACCCCTCTCTTCAGCATTGAACCCTGCCTTGTAACAAAGAAAAATGCTTATCCATGTATGTAGTATTCCATGCCCATAGACCTCCACTTCACTTCAAAAAGGAGGGTGGAATGTTTTATTCTTCGGGTGCCTCACTTTAGAGATAAAAAAAAACTTGAAGTCCAAGGATGAAGACCACCCAGTCAGTTACAGGGAGACTCTGGACTATGAATCTGGTTTCCAGACTCCTGGTTCTGTGCCTTTGCCTTTACATAATTGCTTTGGAGAGAAAAAAATTAGTTTTATACTGATGCAAAATCCACTTGCCCTTTCTCTGAGAAGGAAACTTTCCCCTTGGATACCAGAAGAAAAGTCCGCAAACGCAAACTTAACAGCCTGTAACAATTCCAGAGAGGGTATTGAGAGCAGTGAAATATTGATCTTGGCCAAGGTCCTTAATGCATCTTGAGTTGTGTAAATGGCTGTCCTTCTTTTCAATGGATTGTTAGAATCCATTTAATCTTTTCCTGAATAGCCCCAAAGATTTTTGAGACTCATGTACTACATCAAATTTATATGGTTAAATTGTCCCGGTTTTTAAGAACAAAGAGTTGTTTTTCCTTTCGATATGGGGGTATGGGGTGTTGTTAGGGTGGGCATAGGGGTGGGGGTGGCAGTGAGATGAGGTGAGGAAAAGGTTCCCTAGTAGCATGAGTTGGAAAATGAGCTTCTCTTCCAACTCGAGCCACAAAACTGCTGAACGGTGACGTGGGTGTGACTGAGGCAGTAGCTGTGTTTCCTAGAAAAGGCCTGATTGAAGGCCAAAATCTAAAACCGGGATGGATGCTTTTGGTACTGACGCACTTATTCATAGGACATCTGTCATTTATTGAACTGGAACATTCAAGTATGAATGCCAGAGTGCAATGTGGTTGGTGCCAGTGATAGATCTTAGGATGTGGCAGCAAAGGAGGTCCTTGCTCTTAGTGCTTCCTCCCATAAAAGGCACCCAGAGAGTCTCCTCCGTTCCATCCCATAGAATCCAGAGCTTCCTTCAAAGCACAGTGAGGCTGCTATCACCTTTATAAGTGCTGTTTGTTCTTGAGTCATTTCAGTTGTCTGACACTCCGTGACCCCATTCAGGGCTTTCATGGTAAAGATACTGGAGTGGTTTGCCTTTTCCTTCTCTGGCTCATTTTACAGATGATGAAACTGAGGTAAGCAGAGTTAAGGGACTTGCTCAAGGTCAAACAGCTAGTGTCAGAGCTTGGATTTGAATTCAGGTCTTCCTGACTCCAGGCCCAGTGCTCTATCCATTGAACTACCTAGCTGCCCACCAAAGGGGTCCATGGCACAAAAATTAGCTTTTAAAAATCTCTGCTTTGGGGATCTGATTCTATTATCCTATTGCCCCTAGGTGAGCTAGGATAGTGCAGTTGACAGAGTGCTGAACCTGGACTCAGGAAGACCTAAGTTCCAATTTGAACTCAGGCACATAAGACGTTACCCTGGGTAAGTCACTTAACCCTGTTTTCCTTAGTCTTTTTTCCACCGTAAAAGGGCCATAATAATATCTATCCAAGGTAATTAAGATGAACAGAGGAGATGGTGTTTGTAAAGGGGTTAGCCCAGTGTCTGGCACACAGTAGGAGCTTAATAATGCTCCTCCCCTTACCCAAGTATGAGTTCTTTCTTCCTCTTGAAATTGCTCTTGTATGAGGGGCCAAGGTCTCCCAGTGTATCCTGGGTCATCTCTAGTCATCCTGATGAATCTCTGGTCACTGGATTCAGATGGCTCTGGAGGAGAAGGGGGGCTGGTGACCTGCACAGCCCTCCCTCACTCAAAACAAAGTCAAGTGCAAGTCATGTCATCATTTCTCTGATGGCCTGGTCTTCTTCGGCAACGAAGGAGGAACGCAAGTATGAGTTTAATAAATGCTTATTTATTGGGTTGCTTTTTTGTCTTTGGGAATGTCTGTTGAACTGAGATACTGATTGCCTAAGCCCCACTGCTCTTTCATCTTCATCTCCTTTTCCTCCCTCCTATTTTGTTACTCTGGTTATACCTCCTCGCCACCTCGCTCCCATTATCCAAGCTGTTGCCAAGTCCTAACATTTCCATAATTTGTAACATCTCTGTAATTCTCCCCTTTCTCTCCTCCAGCTGGCATCATCCCAATCCCATCATGGCTGGACTCTTCCTGCAGCCTACTGGTAGATCCCCCTGCCTCAAGTCTTTCCCCATTCCAGTCCTCATCATTGACTCAGCAGTCAAAATGATCTTCCTTAAACACTGGCCTGACAGTCTCTTTCCCCTAGTCAACAAGCTGCAGTGGCTACCTATTGCACGTGGGATCAAATATAAAATCCTGAATCACTTCTCATAACCTGACTTTTTCCTATCTTTCTAATCTTACCCCTCACTCTTCCCCACATGCTCTGTGACCTAGTGACACTAACCTCTTTTCTGACACACCATCTCTTAACTCTGTATTTTTGCCAACTGTCCTTTGTGCCTGGAACGCTCTTTCTCCACATCTCTGTCTCGTGGCTTCCCTAGCTCTCTTCAGATCTCAGCTAAAATCCCACCTTCTGTATGAAGCCTTTTCCAGTCCTCCTCAATCAGTGTCTTCCCAATATGTTCCCTCTATATCTTGTTTGTATAGAATGGATTTGCACATTTCCTCCCCATTAGACGGAACTTCATGAAAGCAGAGATTGTTTGTTTTTTTGTATGACAACAAACATAAAGCCTGGCACATAGTAGGCACTTAATAAATGCCAACATTTATTAAATAAATAACTGAGCAAGAGTGGGCATTAACAGCAAGTTACTGCTAATTGGATGTGGCAAGGGAATGATAGGGGGAAGTTAATAATAATTCCAAAGTAGGGAGATCCTGGAGGAATCAGTAGTGAGCATGGGAAAGTTATGCTAGTTAGTTTTATTTTTATTTTCAGCAAGGCAATTGGAATTAAGTGACTTGCCCACACAGCTAGTAAGCATCTAGTAGCTGATTTGAACCTGGGTGCTCCTACCTCCAGGGCTAGTACTTTATCCACTGGGCCACCTAGCTGCCTGCTAGTTTGTTTTATAAAGGAAGGTGGATGAATTTTATATTTAATGATAAACCTTCATACAGTATTACTACCCCTGGGAGGACAGATAGTTCACCCTCCAATTAGGAATTTCTGGGTAAAACACTTTCTAATCACAGTTATATTTCCCTAGCAACAACTTAATGACAGAGGTTTTGGTACTGTATTTCCCTTAACTCTTCTCCTGACTTAAAAAAAAAACTCAGAATACTAGATTCTTTTCTCTTTATATAGCCAGGGCCTACCCACACAAGGCCAAGCTCAAATCTGACCTTATTGTTACGTTTTCTTTTAATAATATTTTGGGTGACATTCAGAAAATACATTATGGATGCAAGACAGCTTAAAGCTTGTAGCTGGCCAAAAATATGTGATCAAGGCAGTGATTTGGAACCAAAAATTGAGGATGAAGGCAATGCTTCCAAAGAGTTTCCCTTGGAGTTCTTTTTTTTTTCTCCTTTCCTTTTCCCCTTCCTGTAGGAGATCAAAAAGAATCTCAGGGTTAAGAAAATTTTAGAAGGAGGGCTCAGATCCTGACAGATCTTGGTGATTTGTTAAAAGAGCAGTTCCCTGAAATGATTCTGAAAGGATGTAGTTTGGCAATCAGAAATTAAACAAGAGTTATAGGAACTTTCTAACTCTAAGTTAGATAAAGTCTTGGGACAGAGACCTTTACCTTGGTTAGTAGGAAGAATCTTTAAAGAGAGATAAAACATCGAGTTGATTGGTTGTCTTGTGTCTAAAATGCTTAGTCCTTGGTGGTGAAGATTCTCTTTTTAGAGGAAAAAAAAGCCTTTGAAAATGGACACATTCTTCTTAAGGGGAGAAAAACAATTATTGGTTTTTCCCTAGTCTGGTACTGGATTATGATGGCTCTGCCTCATTAAAAGATCCGAAACTTAAGCCTCTGGGACATACACTAAAAGATATGTGTTGTCATAAGAAATGATGAAATGGATAATTTCCTAGAAAACTGGGAAGACCTTTATAAACTGATACAGAGGGAAGGGTGGGAACTGGGAGAACAATTTATACAACAGTTTTATATAACATTATAAAGAAAAACAACTTTGAAAGACTGCATTGATCAATACTATAAACCATGGGTCCAAAAGACCAAAAATGAAACATGGCCTTCTACTCCTTCTAGAGCTGATGGACTTAAAATGTATAAGGAGACATACATCTTTGTATATAACCAATGTAAGAATTGTTTTACTTGACTATGAATTTTTATAAAGAGGGTTTTCATTACTTTTTAAATTTTCTCAGTAGTGAAAAGGGGGAATCTCAGATTATAAAATGCTCATAGAGGGGGCAGAGCTAAGATGGCAGAGTAGAAAGACTCACATATGCTAGCGCCGAACCCATAGCCCATAATTATCTATAAAAAGAACTCCCAACAAACTCTGGAACAGTGGAGCCATGCAGCAATGGGGTGAAGGAGATTTCCGTTCCAAAGAGCTCTGAAAACCCGATCCCAAAAGTCTGTCACACACCAGACAGGAGCGGAGCCCAGCCCTGCCCTGGCCACGTGGCACGGAGAGGAACAGATCTGAGCAGGCTTCAGGGACAGAATCTCCAGCGGCCACAAAGGTCCCTCCACCCACAGACTCACAGGTCAGTGAGAGAGACGTCTGGACAGGCTGAGAGGCGAGCGGGGTGTCTCCATGACTCGGGCTGCCTTGGGAGGCAGCAGCAGAGGCAGCAGGAGGCCAGAGGCTCCCACAACAGGCAGGAGCTCAACAGCAGCTCCATTACAAAAGGTCTCTGCATAAACCCCCTGAGGGAACTGAGCCTGGGAGGCGGCCCTGCCCCCTCCTGACAACCTGAATTTAATCTTACCTTGAATAGCAGCCAAAAGCCCTGAGGCTGGGGAGCAGCATTTGAATCTCAGACCCCAAGCACTAGCTGGGCATTTCTAGGTGGGGGGTGGAGAGGAATCTCAGAAGTCAAGTAACTGGCTGGGAAAATGCCCAGAAAAGGGAAAAAAACTAAGACCATAGAAGGTTAATTTCTTGGGGACCAGATGATACCCCCCTTCCTTTCTGATGAGGAAGAAGAATTCTTACCATCAGGTAAAGACATAGGAGTCAAGGCCTCGGTATCCCAAACATCTGAAATAG
>JAQQSK010009851.1:0-12911 GCA_028658325.1 Potorous gilbertii | reverse complement strand
AATATATATTCAATAAATATTTATTAAATATTTCTTAGGTGCCGAGTAAGAGAAAAATTAAACTACAAATAAGAAAAAAAGTACTTTCATCATGTTGCCATCTTGGAGTATATAGTTGAACAACTGAATAAGAAGAGAAAACTGACAGCTTTAAAGTGATGATGCTAGCTAGTATGCTCTAATATCTATCATATAGAAAATCGTTACGGTTGGCATCTGTGTCAGCAATCAATAGAATGGTGCAGTACGGGATGTAAGGATACTTTCTCCTCATTTCCTGGATGCTATAGTCTATTTCAATTTAATTTTGTGTGATTTTTATTGATAGCTTTTGTTTTTACCTAACTTCATTTCCTTAACATTCCCCTTTCTCATTCATAGAGCCAAACCTTCCTACTGAGAATATAAAAGAAAGAAAAAAACAAATCAACAAAAATAACTTGATACATCAATCAAATCTTACAGTACATTCAGTATTCATAATCCACAGTCCCACAGTTGTGTATAGAAAGGAGAAAAATGTACACTCATTTTCTTTTTGCAATGAGTTTTCCATAAAATTGTAATGTTAATTTCAATTTTGTCTTTGCTTATCTATAAAAGGCAGGATGGAATGGTGAAAAGAGAAAAGATTTCAAATCCAGGAAGACACTGGATCCAGTCATACCTCTGACATATACTAGCTGTGTTACCCTATGCAACTTACTTAAAATCTCAGTGATTTAGGACCTTCAGACCATAATTTGCAGGAAAAAAAGTGTTGATCTGATTTGAAAGAGGGATTTCCCTTACCTTGGAGGAAACTAGCAATATTTCAGGTACAGTCCCTAACCATATTGTTTTCATTTAGGATTTTGTATTTTTGTCTTGGGTCTACTTCCTCCCCTTTGCATCAGTTTATAAGTCTTCCCAAACCTCCTTGTATTACTAATATTTACTCCATTATATTCCTGTCACATGATCTCACCATCAATAATGTCTTTTGTTTTCCTAAATACAATAAAACTTCTTATGTGTACCCTTACAGCAAATATTGGCATTTACTAGACTATGACACTGTAAGGGGAAAGATAGGCAGGATGGGAGAGTGATGAAGGGAATGTGTGGTGCAAACATCAAGACTGATTTGGTGAAAATGATAGGGAAAGAAGCTACTGAATGAAAGAAGTACAAACTCCACAGAGTTTACCAGCAGCATAGTTTGTCCAAGACAACTTTTGACTTTTCAAAAGTAAAGTGAAATTGAGCTTAGAGAGATGAAGGATTCTTGGCTCTATGGGAAGAAAGGTGAAATATTATTTTACACTGATAGTAACAATCCAAAGGGCTTTTATGATGACCAGAAGGCTATTTATGGGCCAAAGACCCATGGTACATCTCAGTTTCTCAGTACTGATGGAGCCACATGGATAATAGAGAAGGACTGAACACTTCCATAAAATTCTCAACAGACTGTCATCAATCAATGCTCAAGTCATTGGTCATATACGTTAGATTGAAGTCAATCCTTCTCTAGTTGAACTTCTGATTAAAGAAGTGGTTTTGGGAATGCAATCAGACTTCCTTCGTCCGGTTAACTGCTGAGTGTTGATTCTACTCTAGTTGAGATGTAAAAGTCAGGCTCATGTGCCAGTGCTTTTGCTTTTGCGCAAACAAAAGCTGACAGAAATTTTTCTGATTCTATGGCAAGAGGAGGTTATTCCCCAGGAGTTCAAGGATTCCTCCATGGTTTATTTCTATAAAAGTTGAAGAAGTAGATTTTCCTATGACAACCACAGTGCTGTCACTCTCTTGGTCATTGCTCAGAAGGTTCTTGACAGAATTCTGCTTAATAGGCTAATCCGTCACCAGCAAGATGGCCATCTACTGACTTCAGGAAAGATTAAGAAATGACTGATATGGAGGTTCCTTCTTGGCCACTTTAGGAGAAATGCCAGGTATATAACAGAGGTCTGTATACAATGTTTATTGATCTGATTAAGGTCTTTGATATTGTCAATTGTGACAGTTTACGAAGGAAGATAATGACAAATTTGACTGACCAGAAAAGATTTTCAGTGTTGTAAGTCAGTTTCATGATGACATACTTGCCCAGGTTCTGGATAATTGATGTCACCATTGAAATAAAGCAAGGATATGATTTCTCCCATGCTTTTTAGCATTAAAAAAAAATTTGTCAGACACTTTCAATGAGGACAAACATGGCATCAATATCGGCTACCACAGTGACCGTAAATTACTTAATTTGAAAAGGCTAAAAGCCAAAACTAAAGTGGAGGGAGAGTTCATTCATATTGTTTTGTTTTTTTCTCAGATGATTGTGATTTTAATGCATTTAATGAATGTAATTTTAACTCTAAGGTTGAGATGCAACAAAGCATGGATCAGTCTTCCATCTTTTGGGCTAAATTTGGCTTAATAATTAATACCATGAAAATAGATGTTCTCCACCAGCCAAAACAACATCATGGAACCATCAGTCTTAGCAAATCGAGAAATACTGAAAAGTTATCTTAGATTGGCAGTACAATTTCCATGGCTGTATACAGAGATGATGGAGTTGACATGCATTGCCAGAGCTACCTCAATTTTCAGGAAGTTCTGAACGAAAGTGTGTGAAAAATAGAATACAATTGGGCTATAAGAAATGATGAACAGGAAGACTTCAGAGAGGCTTTGAAAGACTTCTATAATCTGATGCTGAGTAAAAGAAGCAGAACCAGGAGAACTGTGCACAGAAACAACAACAGTGTGCGAGAGATTTTTGTTTTGTTTTGTTTTGTTTTGTTTTCTTGTAGACTTGAAGCTTCACGGCAATGCAAGGACTTTAAAAAATTTCCAATGTTTTTTTTAAGGCAAAATGCCGTCCACATCCAGAGAAAGAACTATGGAATTCAATCACAGAATATAGCAGATCATTTTTTTTCGTATTACATTTTGGATTGTTTTATGATTTCTCCTATTCATTTTAATTCTTCTACACAGCGTGGCTATAGCGACAATACATTTAATAGGAATGTATGTGTGGAACCTATAAAAAAATGTATGCCATCTCAGGGAGGGAGGAGGAAAGGAAGGGGAAAAAGTCTAAGTTATATGTTAGTGATTGTAGAACACTGAAAGTAAATAAAAGTGTAAAAAAAATAAAAAAATACATGTAATTAAAAAAAATAGAAAGTGTGTGTGCAAGAAGACATATTTGACTATCTAACCAACTGAAAGTCTACAGGGCCATTGTGCTGATCTCATTATTGCATTCCTGGACAGCCTAATGGCACCATGACAGAATACTGCATCACTTCCATTTGATTTGCCTGAGGAAGATTTGGAAGATCATCTGCCAAGATCAGATCCTGAGATGCTTTCTTGAGCTGAATTACAAAGAATTCAAACTCCCCTGTAGAGAGTACAACTCTGATGGCTTGTCACATTATTCAAATGTCAAAAGTATGTTTGCCTAAAAGATTATTTTATAGATAGTTCACACAGAGCAATTCCTCGCAAGGACCAATCAGAACTTCATAATCAATTGTGAGACCCAGGAGACACTGGCACATGACCAACCAACACCATGCCAGCATCAAAGAAGGTTCTGCACTCTATAAACAAAGTATAATTGCTGCAGCTCAAAAGAAACTTGAGATGCACAAATTTAGAGACATATGCTTCACAAATGCTCATAGAGACTATTTGAGTCTGATTTGTGGTAGAGCATCCAGGGCTCATATTGGTTTGATCAGTCACAGTAAGATACACTGTACATTGACCTCAGCATCATGATATCATTTTGGTCCTCTTCAATTATGAAGGACAACAACAGAATGTGGTAGAATTTATTAGCCAATTGTTGAATCAATGCTAATTTATTTTATTTCTCCTACTTTGATTCCACAAAAATTACTCCTCTAAATATTTTGGTGCTTAATGGACTTTTCATTCTACCTTCAATTTCTCTGCTGTTTATGCTTTGCTGTGAGGTTGTTGCAAAGGGATTTTTAGTCACTTTTTTGGGTATAATTATAAATTGTTTTCCAGAATGATTGGATCAATTCACAGCATCACCAATATTATTTCAGCCTGTCTATTGTTACACAATATCTCCAAATTTACTATTTCCATCTTTTGATATTGTTGTGATTTTACTGGATGTGAAATTAAACATCAACTTGCTTTAATTTGCATTTCTCTTATTATTAGTGATTTAGAACCATCTGCTTGTTAATTGCTTGCAGTTCTTTTATGAGTGGATCTCAAATCATTGAGAAATCACTTCTAGACTTATCTACTTTCAGAAAACATTTTAGACATGAAGAATAGAGCAGAATTTTACCCAAATTCCAAATCCATGAATCAGTCTTAAACTGTGTATTCATGATTTCCAAAGCTTCATGTACAAAGAGAAAGCTTTAGATATGCTCAGTAGTACATTCACATTGAGTTATTTTTCTAGTAAGCATAGTAAGTTACAAGTCAGTCCAAGTTCTGTTTATGACTAAAAATGTATTTATTTGAAATTTTAGGAATAAGAGTTTTAATCTGTGGGTATGAAATAGATTAAAGCTAAAGATAACAGATTCTTGAAACATAATGTTTAATAAGGGAAAAAATAAGTCAAATTACATTTTTTTTGTTGTTCTTATCTTTTTATAAAAAAAATTTCCTTATTTGTGTTAAGTTTTCAACAATCATTTCGACAAAATTTTGAGTTCCAAATTCTCTCCCCATCTTTCCCCTCCCCCTACCCCCAAATGCCAAGCATTCTAATTACCCCTACCACCAATCTGCCCTCCTTTCTAACATCCCTCCTTTCCCTTATTCCCATCTTCTTTTTTGTCCTATAGAGCAAGATAAATTTCTAAATCCCATTATCTGTATTTCTTATTTCCCAGTTGTATGCAAGAACAATACTCAACTGTTATTCCTAAAACTTTGACTTCCAACTTGTCTTCCTTCCTCTCTCCTCACCAATCCACATTGGGAAGGCAAGCAATTCAAAATAGGCTATATATGTGTACTTTTGCAAATGACTTCCATAATACTCATGTTGTGTAAGACTAACTATATTTTCCTCCATTCTATCCTGCCTCCATTTCTTCTATTCTCTCTTTTGACCTTGTCCCTCCCCAAGAGTGTTGATATCTAATTTCTCCCTCCTCCCATCATTCTCCCTTCCATCATGCCCCCACCTTGCTTATCCCCTTTTCCCTCACTTTCCTGTATTGTAAGGTACGTTTTCATACCAAAGTGAGCATGCATTTTATTCCTTCCTTTCATGGAATGTGATGAGAGTAACTTTCATATTTTTTCTCTCACCTCTCCCCTTTTTCCCTCCCCTGGAAACTGTTTTTACCTCTGGTTTGTTCATTAATAATGCTTGAAAGTCCCCTAATTCATTTAAAGATTATTTTTTCCCCTGAAGTATCATACTCAATTTTGCTGGGTAAGTAATTCTTGGTTTTTGTCCTAGTTTCTTTGACTTCCTGACTATCATATCCCACACCCTTTTATCCCTTAATGTAGAAGCTGCTAGATCTTGTGTTATCCTGATTTATTTCCATAATACTGGAATTGTTTCTTTCTAGATGTTTGTAATATTTTCTCCTTGACCTGGAAACTCTAGAATTTGGCCACAACTTTCCTAGGAGTTTCTCTTTTTGGATCTCTTTCAGGCGGTGATCGGTGGATTCCTTGAATACTTATTTTGCCCTCTGGTTCTAGAATATCAGGGCAGTTTTCCTTGATAATTTCATGAAAATGATGCTTAGGCTCTTTTCTTGGTCATGACTTTCAGGTAGTTCCATAATTTTTAAATTGTCTCTCCTGGATCTATTTTCCAGGTAACTTGTTTTTCCAATGAGGTATTTCACATTATCTTCCATTTTTTCATTCTTTTGGTTTTGTTTTGTGATTTCTTGGTTTGTCATAAAGTCATTAGCCTCCATCTGTTCCAATTTAATTTTCAAAGAACTATTTTCATCAGTGAGCTTTTGAACCTCCTTTTCCATTTGACTTAATTCTGCTTTTTACAACATTCTTCTTCTCGTTGACTTTTTGAACCTCTTTTGCCAATTGCGTTAGCCTGTTTTTAAAGGTGTTATTTTCTTCAGCATTTTTGCATATCCTTTAGCAGGATTTTGACTCTCTTTTCCTGATTTTCTTGCATCTCTCTCATTTCTCTTCCCAATTTTTCCTTCCACCTCTCTTATTCGATTTTCAAAATCCTTTTTGAGGTCTTCCATGGCCTGAGACTATTGAATGTTTATTTTGGATGTTTGAGACACAGAAACCTTGACTTTTATATATTTCCATGATGGTAAGCATTGTTCTTCCTCATCTGAAAGGATGGGAGCAGATATCTGTTCACCAAGAAAGTAATCTTGTATAGTCTTGTTTTTTTTTTAATCCTTTTTTTTTTGGCATTTTTCCAACCTGTTACTTGACTCTTGGGTCCTTTATCAAGAGTAGGGTATACTCTGGGGATCTGTAAGATCTCAGCTCCTCCAACAAGGCACAGTCAAGCATGTACACTGGTCTGGGAGCAATTAGAAACTTTTGGACCCAGACTCTATGAGTAGTAGTTTCCTCCCCATAACCACCTGACTTCCAGTTCCACCAAGCCAGCAGTGGTGGCTGAAATCCAGATAATCTTCTCAATTCCCCAACGGACTTTAGGTGGGGGCAAGCAGCCAGTCAATGTGAGATAAAGATCAGCTTCTCAGATTCCCCAGGGGTTTTATGATCCAACAAGGGATGAAGGCTGCTATGGGAGCTGTTGCCCCCTGTGCTGCCTCTAAGGTGGTGGCCTGAGGCCAGAGCTATGCAAAGACCCTGCTCCCATCTAGGCCAGCTGAAAAAACCCTCTCACTGACCTTTGGTGCCTATGAGTTGAGGGATCAGCAAACCGCTGCTACTGTTGCTGGGGATTCTGCCCCCAAGGCCTGCTTGGGTCCTCCCTGCACTGTGCAGCATGGTCAAGGCTGGGCTGGGCTCCACTTTGTGTCTGATGATACAGAACTTATCCATGGGTCTTTCAGGTCACCCTACACTGGAAATCTCTTCCACTCATTGTTCTGTGGCTTCTGCTGCTCTAGAATTTGTTGAGTCTTTATTTGCAGGTGTTTTATAGCCTGTGGAGAAAGAGCTAATGCATGTGCATCTTTCTACTCCGCCATCTTGGCTCTGGTCCCTCAAATTACATTTTATGTTGAATAAAGTACTGAGTCATTACTCTTCACAGAACCAGGATGAGAAAATGAGTTACAAGGAGCCAATTGGATGATATTGTATACATAATATTGATATTGGAATTAGGAAAACCAGGTTTAAAATATAATCTCATATATTTACAAGCTATTTGTACGTAAGCAAATAACTTTGCTCTGTCTGAGCTTCTATTTTCTCATATCTGATCTTCTTGAGTATGGAAATTGTTTCCTTTTGCTACTTTTATCTTTAGCATTTAACAAGTGTCAGGCCCTTAGTAGCCACTTAGAAAATGATTGTTGGTTCCCTGACCATAAAATAGAGATCATAATACCTGTAACACTTACCTTAAAGGGCTATGGTGAGAACAACATATGTATGCATGTATGGTAAGAACCAGCTTCAAGTCCAACCTCAAATGTGTTGGCAATATGACAGAGTAAGTCAGTCAATCTTTCTGTCTCAAAAAGGAGGAAATTGAGACATATAGAGTTAAATGACTTGCTTAGTGTCACAAAACCAGCAAAAATCCGAGATTAGATTTGAAACCGGATTTAATTGATTCAAAGTTCAATGACCTATCCTATGTCTGCAGTTCTCAGATTTTTAGGTTTCAGAATCCCTTTACTTCTTAATTCAATTTTATTATATTTTCAGTTCTGAATTCTCTTCCTCTCCCCTTGTTTCCCTCATATGCTGCTGGGGTAAGAAAAATAAAGCAGATTACTTATAAGTACAGTCACACAAAATGCATTCTTACATTAGTCCTTTCCAAAAATAAAGGAGAAGGCAAAGAAAGAACTGAAGGAGAATAGAAAGAAAAAGGAAAAAAAAAAGAAGTGGAAAGAGAAGAAAATATATTTCAGTAAGCATTGTTTATTGCCTCACTATCAGGAGTTAAATACCATGTTTCATTGTGAGTCTCTGACTCCTTTGGAATCATGGATGGCCATTGTGTTGAACTTAGTTACCAAGTCTTTCAAAATTGATTATCACTTCTAAAAATTGCTGAAATTGTGTAAATTATTCCTTGCCAAATTATTTAAGATCCCAAGGAACTTTAGTTTATGTAGGTTATATCTCTCAATATTTATCATATTAAAAGTTAAAATGGAAAAATTTTTGAAATATTCGTTCATTAAAAATAACACTAAGAAATCCAGTATGTTAATATATACAAATAGCTCATTTTTGAAAAAAAAGTATATATTTTCAAAAACAGAAAAATGTGCTGAGAACAGTGATATTATTTTACATAGTTTTGATACCAATTTTTTTTATTTTTTGGAATAATAGATGACAGCTAAATTATCAGATGTACTTCTTTATTTGATCTATTGAAATATATTGGTTTTGGTGATATATGTGAAGAAAATCTAGCCTCATATAGTTACATTTTTGGAAAAAGGAGAAATATTTTAATAGTCAAATGATATAAGTATTGTGAAAAAAATTGGACCTTGTGGACTCCTTGAAAAAGATTTGGGAATACCCAGGAGTCTGCAGATCACACTTCCTTTCTCAAGGCATCTGGAGGTGTGAGAAATCAAATATGGATCTCCTACATGGCAGATGAGAAATTCACCATTGAAACATCTATGCACACATGTATATATGAAAACTACTATTCAAACCTTAAAGCATTATATAAATGGCAAGGAGTGTCGTTATTGACTCATCTTAATATGAATAAGACTTACCTAATCATTAAAACTGTACCAGTTCAGATTTTATTGAGCTACCTGGGGAATGAATGGGTTCCCTATCACTGGAAAATTTTCATATGATCATTTCTTAACATAATTTTGTAGGTGTGACAGTCAGTCAGTTAACATTTATTAAGTGCACAATATATTATGCACTGTTCTAAAATATTGGGATGCAAAGAAACTCAAAAAATAATCCATGTTATCAAGAAATTAATTGAGGAGATAGTATGCAAACAACTATACAAATAAACTATATACTGGATTAAAAGGAAACAATCCGGAGTGGGAAGACAATAGAATTAAGAGAAATTAGGAAAGATTTCCCATAGAACATGAGTTTTTAGCTGCAACTTGAAGGAATCTGGGAAATCCAGGAAATAGAGGAGAGAGAGAGGGAGACAGAGAGAGAGAGAGGGAGACAGAGAGAGAGAGAGAGAGAGGATTTTCTTCAGGAGGGATAACAATTGAAAATACGAGGAAAGGGGACTCCAGGACAACATATGGACCAGGATAGTGGCAGTGTGAGAGGAAAAAAGGTGGGGGGCATTTAAAAGATATAAAGGTAAAATTATGAGACTCTGGTAACAGATTTGATGGGGGCGGGCATGGAGGGAGAGGTCAACAATGACATCTAGGTTGTGAACCTAGATGACTACTAGGGTGGTAATACCCTTAACACTAGTAAGGAAGATAGAAAAATGTGAGAGCATTGGGGCAGGGAAAGGATAATTTTGGAAAAAAGTAAGTACAATTTTGGACAAATTGTCTTCTGGAAGACATCTATGAAGCTTCCAAATTGAAAAGCCTAGAGGGATGTTGGAGAGGCAAGACTGGAAATCAGCAAAGAAGTTAGGGCTTTGGAGTTGGAACACGGAATTAAGCAGGCCATTTTCTCTTTTGTTGTGTTTTGCTTTGTTTTTTTCTCATGGTTTCTCCCATTTACTATAATACTTCTATGCAACATGACTAATGCAAAAATGTGTTCAATAGAAATGTATGTGTAGAACCCATATAAGACTGTATGCAGTCTTGGAGAGGGAGGGGGAAGAAAGGGGAAGAAAATTTAAAACTTTTGAAAGTGAATATCGTAAACTTAAAAATAAATTAATAAATTTTGGAGAAAAATGTATGTCTTTGGTGATGATGTAATAAACTAGTCTTTTCTTCCTTGCAGGATGACAGAAAGTCAGATGTTAAAATTTCCTTAGTATTCACAGACTAATTTAAAGGGAGAAATAATATGACATCTTAATATTTTCAAGCAATAAGAACTTTGATTTAGCATCATAACAGATGTTAGTTCCAGTAATACAAGTTAGTCTACTAGTTTGAGTTTATGCAATGGAAGACATTGCTTATTATTGCTTAATAAAGAAAGAGAATGAGGATCATATTGTACAGTCTCACAGCATTTAGGGAGGATTTCCTTTGAGATCTTCCTGCTAAATCCTGAACTCAAGATTGAGATCCACGTAAAAGATCCTAAAAATCAAAGTCAAAGAGTTCATATTTACTTGAGTGAATTAAATAATCCTCTGACACAATGCACATTTTAATAGAAATTTCTTTAAGATAAGACTGGACTGGGCTCCAAACAATGTGATATGTTTGAGGTATCTATAAAAAGCAGGTCACTTAGATAATTCAGCAAACTATTTCAAAATGACCAAGGCCAAGGAAATAATAGTGTTGTCTCCTCTGTTTTCTTGGCAAGGCAGTACATTTAATATCAAAGTAACATTAACAAAAGTATCAAAATCTGCATATGTCTGAACCAACAAATAGTTGCTAACTTCACAGTTCAACTTTGATGTTTGACTCAGGCATCCATTCACTCATCCACTCCAATCATCCCAAATTTAAAGAGTCTATAAAAATAGATTTGTGCAGCTATGGAGGGATGGATTGCTCTGGGTCAATCCTAATCAAAAGTGTTAAATAGACTATTACTCTATCTTATATCCATTTTCCCTCTTCATAACCTTGCCCATTAAGCATGATCTTCCTCTTTCTTAAAGTCATGTCTTCTGTACTTAACATACTTTTCTTTTCTGCTGCTTAACTCCCTGATTCTGAAATTTTTGCAATGTTTCTGTAGCATGCTTTTGACTTTACAAAGTCTTTTCTCATCAGAATTTCCTTGTCCTTTTCCATATTTTCTACTTAAATTATCAAAATAATTTTTATGAATTAGATTGTGAGAACCTGTATTAGATCATGAGTTCTTCCAGGAAAAAAACTGTCTTTTGCCTTTCTTTGTATCTCTAGTGCTTAGCACATTGTATGTAGATGCTTAATATAATGTTTATTGACTGAGTAAAGAAATATATACATATTTGTGGGTGGGTGTGTATATATATATATATATATATATATATATATATATATATATATGTATTAGGAGGAGAGAGAGAGAGAGAGAGAGAGAGAGAGAGATGTATGTGTGTTTTTATCCAAATTTTTAACATCGTAGTTAAGTTCACTTAACTTGGCATTATATTTACTAAGGATGTACCTATAGATGATGAGGTTGCACAAATTGCAAGACCTATCTTACTGTTTAGAAGACCTTAAAGCACAATGTAAGACAGAAGAAGTATTGGGCTGCCTGACAAACTGAAGGTCTGGACCATTATTATGACCTCATTTTTTGTATGCTTGTGAAATCTGGGCAGTCTATAAGCACCATGTCAGAAAACTGAACTGCTTCCATTTGAATTATCTTAGTAAGACTCTGAGAATCACTGGACTACATGACATGCTGGATATTGAGGTCCTTTGTTTCTAACTGAACCGCCAGGCATTCAAACTCTATTGCAGAAAGCACAATTTTGATTGGCTTGTGACAGTGTTAGAATGTCTGCTTGCCTAAAAGACAGAGATACAGAGAACTCACATGAGGTAAGTACTCACATAGTGGTCAGAAGAAGCAATACAAGGACATTCTCAAGGTCACACTGAAGAACTTCCAAATCAATTGGGAGATGGCATATGACCATCCAGCATGGTAAGACCATATCAAAGAAGGTACTGTTCTCTATGAGCAAAGCAGAATTGTAGTAGCTTAAAAGAAATGTGAGATGTAGAAACTTAGAGACATCTACACTCAATCTTCATGTGGCTCATTTGTGCTGACCTGTGATAAAGCTTTATGAACTCAAATTGGTCTGGTCAAAGTTGGACGGAGTACACCTTGAACTGGCATAGTGATGTCATTTTGTTCATCGCTGAGCATGAAGAACAGCAACTACACATATGTAGGTATACATTTGCATATATACTCTTTAACATACAAGCTAAATATTCATATATATATGTATACACACACGTATATCTATGAATTATACAAAAAGATACTTCCCAAGAACGTATTGCAAGCACAGAAGTACCAAGATATTTATTACTTCTTTCCTTCCCCATCTCTCCTCCTCCATCATAAATTTTCCAACATAAAAGCTTAGTCCATGGGAGAATGTTTTCAATTTTAAAGGTAGCTATGACATCTTAGTCCCAACATATTCACTTCCAAATATATGACATCCATGGTACAATGTCTAGAGCACCTTTTGAACACATTTTGCATATTCTCGATGAAGAATAGTTTCCTGAGAGCCAGGGAACTTTTATCATTTCTATTATAATTGTTTCTCCAGGTCTTTACAGGAAAGATTCTCAGAATAATAAAAACAAAATAGATTTTATACAAGTACAGACAAAAATCAAGGAGTAATGGGAAAGAAATGAAGGAAGGATGGAAAGAAGGACACTCCTTTTCCAATTAATCCTATTAATATCACTGTGGGGACTTGGCAGGTTAGGGAAGTAGCTGTGTGCAACCATTAAACAGAGCTCGGCAAATATCTATGCCTTTGGATCTGGAAAATAATTTAGTTCTAGTAAGATTTCATGTTTATTTTTTTATTTTTTTTCATAAATTTATTTAACTTTTTACATTCATTTTCACAAGATTTTGGGTTCCAAAATTTTCTCCCCATTTGT
>JAQQSK010009850.1:0-12912 GCA_028658325.1 Potorous gilbertii | reverse complement strand
GAAGAGAGGGCAGATTGGTGATATGGGTAATTAGAATGTTTAGTATATTGGGGAGGGGGAGGGGACAAATGGGGAGAAAATTTTGGAACCCAAAATTTTGTGAAAATGAATGTAAAAAGTTAAATAAATAAATTTATATTAAAAAAAATAAAGATTAGACTGATATACACTCTGAATGTTCCACTACTAGTCGGGGACAAATAGTCTATTTGAACATTTGAGGTGGATTCTCTCAGTTGGTGAATCTTGCATTTCTGTTAATCTCCTTCAATTCACTTTGCTGATAGAGCAAAGGCTTATAGAGCCTTCTCTGATGTGGGCATACAATGTGCTGTGGCAGTGCCTCCCATGTCATATATTCACTTCTAAAGTTCTTAAGAGAGATTTTAAGAGTGTCCTTGTATTATATTTTCTGACCACTATGTGAATACTTGCTCTGTGTGAGTTTTCCATGAATCAGTCTTTCAGGCAAGCATCCATTTTGCATTTGAACCACGTGATCAACTCATCAGAGTTGTGCTCTCTGAAACAGAGTTTGAATGCTTGACAGTTCAGTTTGAGAAAGGATGTCAGTGTATGTTATCTTATCTTGACAAGTGATCTTTTGAATCTTCCTAAGTCAATTAAAATGGAAGCGATTCGGTTTCATGGCATGGCACTGGTGCATTTAGGGCCCTGGTACACTGTCCAGGTTTTAGAGGCATACAACAATGAGGTCACCATAACAGCTCTGTAGACTTTCAATTTGATAGTCATTCTGATACCTCTCTTTTCTCCCACACTTTCTTTCAGACATCCCAAACTCTGAGTTAGCTGGAGTAATGCCTCTATCAACTTCATTATTAATGTGGACATCCCTGAAAAGTACACGACCAAGCATCCTATCCACAGCATTCTAAACTTCTCTAGATGCTATTATTGATGGTTCCATGTCCAGATGGTGTGGTAGTAATGATGGCTGATGGAGCATCTGTGTTTTCTTGATGTTAATCAATACTTCAATATTTTCACAAGCAGCAGAGAATCAATCCATGCTTTGTAGCACCATAGCTTCAGAGGCTGCACTGAGGACACAGCTATCATCATGCATCAACACTCCCTCCACTTTAGTCTTGGTTGCAGCCTTTTCAAGTTGAAGAATTTACCATCTCACCTGATGTCATGTTCTTCCTCATTCAAAGCCTTCAACAACAAGGCTGAAAGCATCAGATTAAAAAGCATGGGGGCAGGCTCACAGCCTTGTCCATTGGTGACTGGGAAAGCAAGACAATAATTGTTTGGGAAGCTGAGCAAATGGGGTGGGGAGGGGAAGAAACAGGCTAGGTCAAGATGGCAGAGTGAGAGTGCAGACTCACCTTAGGTCTGCCAGAAATTTCTTCAGATAACTCTACAAAGAGAATCTGAACAAATTTGGGGGTGGCAGAATCCACTAGGACACAGTGTGGCAGATTTTCATCCTAGGACAGCCTGGAAGGTTAATGTCAAGGATCTGTTACACACAACTGGAGAAGCACAGAGCACACAGACTGCACCAGCATACAAACACCTCCCCCGACACATCCCACCCCCTGCTGCAAAGTGAAGCAGAGACCACAATAGCTGACTGAAGAAGAAGCAGCAGTGCACATTCACATGCATATCAGCATAGTACAGGAGTAGAGCAGAAATGAGTGAGAGAAGCACTCAGCAGCCCTGGTAACACCAACAATCACTCCTGAGACTCTCAACCCACAGATTAAAAGTTTGAAAGTCACCTACTTGAACTCCTAGAAGGCAAGAAGGCAGAGTAAATTGAAGGGCTTTCTCCCTCCCCTTGTTTACCTTGAAAAACCCAGAGAATACTTACTGCACCAGGAAAAGTCCTAGAATAGTAGAATCAGCAGAAGTGGTAAAAAGCCTCTCAGCTCAGGAGGCCAAGGAGATCATCAAGGAGAGTCCCTCTTGCTGTGGCTGAAGGAGACCATGCTGAACCAGAGCTGTCCCAGGCAGCCCCACATCAGAGAACCCGGAGGAGATCCTGAGCCCCAGAGGACTGGAAAATGTAAATGTCAACACCAGAAAATCAGGCACAGCAAGGGGAATTGGTCAGACACCAATGCAGATGGGGCTTCACCAGCCACTGAGCCCTGTTATGCTCTAGATGAGGGGAGGAGGAGACCTTCTGTGGCCAGATCACAATTCCTCCACACCTCATTCAATGAACCTTAGGGTAACCCTGGAGAAACTCAGAAAGACTTCACCTGGCCTCAGCCTTGGTATTTACCAACGAGTTCAGCATCAGGCAAGCTGTAGCATTCTAGTTTCTAGCTGAAAGAACTAGGGACTACAATACACCGAGAGTCCAGTTCTAAGCCCAGAAATGTGGAATAGTGCCCTTTGTGTCCCAGAAGGAAAGATCCACTTTAAAAGCCACAAAAAAGGCAATCATGACCAACAAGCAATCCAGAAGAGCAAAGACCATAGATTCCTACTATGTGGTCCAATACCAAAATGTGAATACAGAACAGGGCAACATTGAAACTATAGAAACATCAAAAATCTCAGAAGGGAATATAAACTGGTCTTAAGCCCAAACAGCATCCTTGGAAGAGCTCAAGTAAGATTTTGAAAGCCAAAGTAGAGTGGTAGAAGAAAAATTTGCCAAAAATTTTAAAAGTATGAAGAAAGAATTCATTGAAAAAATGAAAAGGAAAAAAACTGAGGTAATGGATAAGTAGACATAAAACCTAACTGGAACAATGGGGCAAATGAAAAAAGAAGATGTCAAAGTTAACTGAAGAAAACAAATTATTAAAAATTATAATTGGGCAAGTAGAAGTTAATGACTCTATGAGACTTTAAGAATCAGTCAAACAAAAGCTAAAGAATGAAAAAAGAAGCAAATGTAAAATATTTCATTGGAAAAAGAACTGATCTGGAAAATAGACCGAGGAGAGAAAATCAATGAATTATTGTTCTACCAGAAAGTCTTGATGGACAAAAGAGCCTGGACACTTATCTTCCAAGAAATCATTAAGGAAAACTGCCTTGAGCTCCTAGACCCAGAGAACAAAATAGTCATGGAAAAAATCGACAGATCACCTCCTGAAAGAGATTCCAAATTGAAAATGCTAAGGAATAGTCGCCAAATTCCAAGTTAAGGAAAAAATATTACAAGCAGCCATAAAGACATAATTTAAATATGGAGGAACTCTAGCCAGGATCATACAGAACCTTGCAGCTTCTAAATTAAAAGTTTTGAGGGATTGCAATATGATAATCCATAAGATAAAGAGCTTGGACTACAACCAAGGATCAATTACCCAGCATAATTGAGCATAACATTTCGTGCAAGGAGAAGTACACATTCAATGAAATAAGTCATGTTCAGACCTTCCCGATGTAAAGACCAGAGTTCAATAGAAAATTTGATCCTCAACTACAAGACTCAAAAAATGCAATGAAAGGCAAATGGAGAAAAAATCCTATTATTCAATATGGGCACACTATTACCATCTCTATAAGGGAGGAGGATCCTTGTTAATATTGAGAATAGTATATTTATTTTGAAAATTAGATAGAGGAAGTGGGTATGAATTAACTGATATCATGATAAAAAAATATGATTAAGAGTGAAAAGGGATTGTAACAGGAGAAGAGAAAAGGAAGAGGTAGAAAAAGCTAAATTACATCCCAGGAAGTGGCACAAAAACATATTATAGTAGAAAGAAAGAGGGGACGAAGAAGAGCACAGTTTGAGACTTACTCTTATCTGTTATGATCCAAGGAAGAAAAAAACATGCTCAGTTAAGTAAAGAAATGTAATTTGCCCTATGGACAGTAGAAGGGGAAAGAAAAAAGAAAAGGTAGGAGAGATTAAAAGGGAGGGAAGAAGTAATAAAGGAAAGAGGGTTAAAAGAACAAGGGAGTATGATTGAATAGAGGGAAGACTGAGGAAGGTAGTGGAAAAAAAAATAAAACTATGGTGGAGGAGAAAGGAGAAGGGAGAAATAAAAGCATAAATGAGAGGAAATAGGATGGAAAGAAAGACAGTTAGTAATCATACGTAGGAATATGAATGGGATGAAGTCTCTCAAAAAACGGAGGCAGATAGGAAAAAACCATAAAAGCCATAATCCAAAAATAGATTGTTTACAGGAAATATATTTGAAAGAGGGGGATGCACACAGTTTGAAGGTAAAAGGTTGGATCAAAATATATTATGTTTCAACTGATATAAAAAAAGCAGGGTTAGCAATCCTAGTCTTAGATAAAGCAAAAGAAGAAATAGATCTGATCAAAAGAAATAAAGAAGGAAACTATATCCGGTTAAAAGGCACCATAAACAATGAAGTATTATCATTACTAAACATATATAGACCATGAGGTATAGCATCCAAATTCTTGGAGAAAGTTAAGGGAGTTGCAGAAAGAAATGGTCAGCAAAACTATAGAAGTGGGGGACCTCAAACTCCCCATCTCTGAACTTGATTAATCTAACCTTAAAATAAACAAGAAAGAAGTTAAGGATGTAAATAGAACTCTGGATGAGGTAGATATGATAGATCTCTGGACCAAACTGAATGGGGACAGAAAGGAATATACCATTATACCACTTTCTCAGTGGTGCATGACATGTATACAAAACTTGACCATGTACTAGGGCATAAAACCTCACAAAGCAGTGCAGAAAGGCAGAGATAGTCAATGCATTCTTTTCAGATCATAATGTAGAAAAAAAAATATGTGCAATAAAAGGCCCTGGAAAGAGAGACTAACAATTATTTGGAAACTAAATAAATCTAATCCTAAAGAATCATAGAAAAAAATCAAGAGCTTCATTTGAGAGAATGACAATAATGAGACAACATACCAAAAGGAATGAGATGCTGCGAAAGTAGTTCTTAGGAAAAAGTTTTATGTCATAGAATGCTTATATATATAAAATAGAGAACGAAGAGATAATGAATGGGGCATGGAGCAGAAAAAGCTAGAAAAAGTACAAACTGAAAATCCCCAAGGAATTACCAAATTAGAAATACTGAAAACCAAAGAAGAGATTTAAAAAATTGACATTAAGAAAACAATTGAACTAATAAAAAAAAGTACATGTTGGTTTTATGGGAAAAAAACAATAAAATTGATAAATATTTGCTCAATTTGATTAAAAAAAGGAAAGAAGAAAACCAAAGTACCAATATCAAAAATGAAAAGGATGAACTGATCTGAAATAAGGAGTAAATTACAACAGCAAATTACTTTGCCCAACTGAATGCCCATAAATTTGACAATCTAAGTGAAATGGATAAATATTTTCAAAATTTATAAATTTTCAAATTAACAGAAGAGGAAGTTAAATACTTACATATCCCTATCTCAGAAAAAGAAATTGAACAATCCATTAATGAACTCCCTAGGAAAAATATCTCCAGGGCCGGATGGATTTACAAGTGAATTCCATCAAACATTTAAAGAAGAGTTAATTCCAATAATACATAGACTATTTAGGAAAATTGGTGGAGTCCTACCAAATTTGTTTTAATGATATCAATATGGTTCTGATACCTATACCAGGAAGAGCTAAATCAGAGAAAGAAGATTATAGACCAACTTCCCTAATGAATACAGATGCAAAAATTTTACAGAAGATATTAGCAAAAAGATTAGAGAAACTTGTCACAAGAACAATATATTATGGTCAGGTAGGATTTATACCAGGAATGCAGGGCTGGCTCAATATTAGAAAAACTATCAGCATTATTGATCATCTCAACAACAAAAGTAACAGAAAACTTGTGATTATCTCAATAATTGCAGAAAAACGTTTGACAAAATATAACCCCCATTCCTATTTAAAACAATGGAGAGAATAGGATTAAATGGAGCCTTCCTTAATATAATAAGCAGTTACTGCCTAAAACCATCAACAGGGCCTCTATGCAATGGGAATAACTTTGAAGAATTTTCAATAAAATCAGGGGTAGAACAAGGAGTTCCATTATCAACAATATTATTCAATATGGTACTAGAAATCTTAGCTTTATCAAAAAGAGAAGAAAAAGATATTGAAGGAATTAGAATAGATAAAGCAGAAACAAAGATATCACTCTTTCCAGGTGATCTGATGATATACTTAGAGAATCCTGGTGAATCAAGTAAAAAACTATTTAAAATAATAAACAACTTGGAAAAGTTGTAGGTTAGCAAGTAAACCCATAAAAGTCATCCACATTTAGATATATATATATATATATATATATATATATATATATATATATATAATTATTATTAACAAAGCCTAACAGCAACAGAAATTCTTTTTAAAGTTATGGTAGACACTATAAAAAATCTCAGAGTCTACCTGTCAAAACAAAATCAAGGACTATATGAACACAAGTGCAAAGCACTTTTCACACAAATAATGTAAGATCTAGGAAACTGGAAAAAAAAGATCAATTGCTTGTGGCTAGGCTGAGCTAATATAAGAAAAATGACAAGTCTACCTAAATTAAGGTCCTTATTCACTGCAATAACAATCGAACTACCAGAAAATTATTTTCTAATCTAGAAAAAATAAAACTAAAATTCATCTAGAAGAACTAAATGTCTCAATTGTCAGGGGAATTAATGAGAAGAGATGCTAGAAGTTAGCCTAGTCCTACCAGATCTCAAATAGTATCATAAAACAGTAATCATCAAAACCACTTGGCACTGGCTAAGAAATAGAGGGGAAAATCAGTGGAACAGAGTAAGTAGTCAACACACAGTAGTCAATGAATATAGTAGTCTACAGTTTGATGAACCCAAGAACCACAGCTTCTTAGATAAGAACTTAGTGTTTGACAAAATCTGCTGGAGAAATCTAGAAAATACTGTGTAGAAATGGGGCATACACCAATGCATGACACCATACACAAGAATAAAGTCCAAATGGGTACATGATCTAGGTATAAAGGCTGATACTATGAACAAATTAGGGGAGCAAGGGAGATTATATTTGTCAGGTTTATGGAAAAATGGAGACATTTATGAATAAACAAAAGGCAGAGAACATTATGAAGTGTAAAATAGATGACTGTGTTTACATAAAATTGAAAAGCTTTTGCACAAAGCCAATGCAACCAAAACTAGGAGAGAAACAAAAATTTCAGAAAGCATTTTTAGAGCTAATGTCTATGATAAAGGTTTCATTTCTAAAATATATAGAGAACTGAGTCACATGTAGAAGAATACAAGATATATCCTAACTAATAAAACTTCAAAGGATAATGACAGCCAATTTTCAGAGGAAGAAGTAAAAGTTATCTTCATGACATATGAAAAAATGCTCTAGAGAGATGTGAATCAAAGCCACTCTGAGGTACCACATGATGCCCATCAGATTGACTAACATGACAAAACAGGAAAATGATAAATGTTGGAGAAGATGTGGGAGAGTGGGTACAGTACTTCCTTGTTGCTGGACCTGTGACCTGATCCAACCATTCAGGAGAGCAATTTGGAACTATACTCAAAGTGCTACAAAAATGTTCATACCCTTGGAGCTGGCAATATCGCTTCCAGGACTGTATCCTGAAGACATTGGAAAAAGCAGAAAAAATGTAAAAAAAAATATACAGAAGTATTTCTAGCAGCTCTCTTTGGTAGCCAAGAACTGGAAACAGAGGGAATGCTCATCAATTGGGGAATGGTATGGACCTCAAAATGGTGTTTTGAGTATTTAGTGTATGTTAAAGGAACCTTGGAAACTGTGCCATAGAATTATCAGCTGCTGTTATTAGGGTAATTACTATTCAAGAATTCTGAGTCTGATACATTGGCGAAATCAAGGGATGAAAATCATTTTGGCTTGGCATCAGGGAACCCTAACTCCTGGCCATCCTCTGTCCCAACGATTCCGCATGAATGAGGTTTGGGATAGACCTTTTCCTCATTTCTCCTGAATGATTAATAGGAATATCAAGAAAGGGATCAAAGGAACAGAGGTTCGGTGCAACAGGGACTCAGAGATTACCTTGACTGTTATCCTCATTTTCCAGTAGCAAAGTGACCTCAAAGGAAGATAAATACAGTCAATGTCAGAGAGCCAGTTATGGGGGCTGAGCCATGATTTCACCCTGTCATCAGTTTTCAGATAGGACCTTCTTTCCAGTCTACCACATGAACACTATGCTGTTCTAGTCACATTTGTTTTTATTTGGCCCCTAAAGAGACTGAAATGCTGAAGGGATGATTCATTTAGTCAAATGGAGAGATCCAGTATCTGCATCCATCCTAAAATTTCTCTAAAATGTCCTATTTCATCCCCCTCAACCTTCCAATCCCCTAATTTAACTAGTACAGGAAAGAACATGTTCCTCTCATCTCCAATCTTCCTCTTGACTGTCCCCTACCTGCCAGAACTCTCTAATCATTTTCTCCCCTCTCTTGTGCTCTCTTGACCTTTTTGAAAAGGTAACTAACTGGGTGGTACAGTGAAGAGGGAGCTAGGATTCACATCAAATTTAACCTCAGACACTACCTAACCATTTGACTCTGCAAAAGTCACTTAGCCTTTGGTTCAGTTTCCAAAATCTGTAAAATAAGACATAATGACTGCACTTACTTTACAGAGGCTATTGTGAGGACCAGATGAGACATTTTTAAAGCGCTTAATATAATTGATTTGGTGTCTGGTCAACTGTAGGCACCATATTAATGCTTATTCACACCCCTCTCTGTTCACTGCTAGGCCCAGAAGTAGTCCTTTGACACTGAGACTCTGATTGCAAAGTCCGGCAGAGCTGTCAATTCAACAAGCATTTCTTGAGTGCCTGTTAGTGCTACCCTGAGCTCTGGAGATTTCAACAACAAAGTCTGACATACAGGAGTTAATTAGGAGACCTGAGGCATGCAAACATGGATGCAGCTGAGGAAGGACCAAGCTTTTCCAGTCACTTCTTTAGAAAAGGGCATCATGAGATACTAGCAAAAGCTTCTTGAAGTGAGGCCCAAACTGGTGAAGGGATTCCAAGAGGTAGACAGGAGGAGGGACATTTAAAGACTTCTCAGAAATTATTTGGAATGTGTAAAATAAAACCAACAGAACTACAAACAAAATCAATGATTTTGAAAGAGTTATCGACACATTAAAAACAAGGAAGCTCAGAGACCACAGGTTAAAAATATCTCCCTTAGAGGCAATAGAGAGTCACCGAAGTGTCTTCAGCATGAGAGTGACCTGGGCAGAATGATGTTTTAGGAATATCATTTTGGTGGTCCTCTAGGGGCAGCTAGGTGGCACAGTGAAAAAAGAGCTGGACCTGGAGTCAGGAAACCTTGAGTTCAAATCAGGCTTCAGACACTTACTAGCTGTGTGACCCTGGCAAATCACCTAACCTCTGTCTGTCTCAGTTTCCTCAATTGGAAAACAGGTATTGTGAGTTTTGTTATGAGGGCTTTTATAAGGATCAGATGAGAAAATATTGTTCAAATACTTAGCACATACCTAGTATATAGTAAGCACTACCTCAATGTTAGCTATCATCATCATTATCACTATTAGATGGATTGGAAAGAGGCAAGAGTAGAAGGAGGAAGTCCAGTGTGGAAGGTACAGCAATAACCTGAATGAGACAAGATGACCAGTATGGAAATATTTTGCACAATGGCACAAATACGTCCTCAACCAAACTGCTTGTGGAAGGGGGGAGAGGATTTGGAAATCAAAAGCAAAAAATAAAAGACTGCTACAAATATTTTTACAAATAGTTTGAAAAAATAAAATACTATTTAAATAATAAAGAAATAATAATCTGAGGGGGGCAGTGCCAAGATAACAGAGTAAAGCAAGGACTTGCTTGAGAACTCCTGAAAACACCTCCAAATACCTGTAAGAAATGAATCTAACCAAAATCTCGAGCTACAGAACCCACAAAACTCCCCTCTTCAGCATAAAATGACCCCTCTGTTTGAACATTAATTTTAGTTCACATGTATCATCCTTTATCCCTCTGTCCTCATGTAGATAGTAACACATAATATGAACTTGTATGAAAATACTATGGTGAAAAAGCTAATCTTCAAACTGAATGGATGACAATTTTATTTTTGTTTTTAAAAGTACTGTCTTTGACCCTTTTTTCTTTATTTTTTTATTAATTTTATTTATTTTCAGTGTTTTACAATCACTACCATAAAACTTAGATTTTTTTCTCCTCCAACATCCATCTGCCCCCTCCCACCCTGAGACAGTATACAATTTTATATACGTTCTGTACATACATTCCTATAATATATACTTTCACCATAGACATGCTGTATAGAAGAATTAAAAAGAAGGGGAGAAATCATATAACAAACCAAAACATAATACAAAAGAAAATGATATGCTACATTCTGTGATTAAATTCCATAGTTCTGTCTCTAGATGTGGAAGGCGTTTTGCCTTAAAAGACCATTGGGAATTTTTTTAAGTCCTTGCATTGCAATGAAGTTCAAATTCTACCAGAAAATCTCTCGCACCTTGTGGTCATTGCTGTGCACAAAGTTCTCCTGGTTCTGCTCCTTTTACTCAGTATCAGATCATATAAGTCTTTCTAGGCCTCTCTGAAGTCTTCCTGTTCATCATTTCTTATGGTGCAATAGTACTCCATTACATTCATATACCATAATTTATCCAGCCATTCCCCAATTTACGGCATCCCCTTGATTTCCAGTTTGGGGCCAATACAAAAAGTGCTGCTATAAATATTTTTATACATGTGGAACCCTTTCCCATTTTTATGATCTCTTGGTGATACAGTCCTAGAAGCGATATTGCTGGGTCAAAGGGTATGCATATTTTTGTAGTCCTTTGGGCATAGTTTCAAACTGCCCTCCAGAATTAAACAGTTCACAGCTCTACCAACAATGAATTAGTGTTTCAACTCTCCCACATCTCTCCAACATTTATCGTCTTCCTGTTCTGTCATGTTAGTCAATCTTAGAGGGGTGATGTGTGGTACCTTGGAGTTGTTTTGATTTGCATCTCTCTAATCAATAGTGATTTAGAATATTTTTTCATATTACTATAGATATCTTTAATTTTTTCCTCTGAAAACTGTCTGTTCATATCCTATGACCATTTATTAATTGAGGAATGACTTGTATTTTTATACAGTTGACTCAGTTCTCTATATATTCTAGAAATGAGTCACAGTCACTAGTTGCAAAAAAATCTTTCCCGATTTTCTGCATCCCTTCAAATCTTGGTTGCACTGGGTTTGATTGTGCAAAAACTTTTCAGTTTAATGTAATCAAAATTATACATCTTGCACTTCATAATGCTATCTCTTCTTTAGTCAAAAATTCTTCCCTTCTCCATAATCTAATAAATACATTATTCCTTTCTCCATCAATTTGTCCATAGTATTAATCTTTATACCTAGATCATGTACCCATTTGGACTCTATTCTTATGTATTGTGTCAGGCATTGGTCTATGTCTAGTTTTTGCCACACTCTTATCCAGTTTTCCCAGTAATTTTTGTCAAACAGTGAATTCATATCCCAGAAGCTGGGGTCCCTTTATCAAACAGGACATTGCTATGTTCATTGTCTACTGTGTCTTGAGTACCTAGTATATTCCATTTGTCTGCACTTCTGTTTCTTAGCCAATACCAAGCGGTTTGGATAATTGCTGCTTTATAATACAATTTGAGATCTGATAGTGCCAGGCCAACTTCCCAAGCATTTCTTTCCATTAGTCCCCTTGACATTCTGGACCTTTTGTTCTTCCAGATGAATTTTGATATTATTTTTCCAGCTCCAGAAAATAATTTTCTCATAGTTTGATTGGTATGGCACTAAATAAGAAAATTAATTTAGGTTGAATTGTCATTTTTATTATATTGGCTTGGCCTACTCCTAAGCAACTGATGTTTTTCCACTTGCTTAGATGTGGCTTCATTTGTGGGAAAAGTGTCTTGTAGTTGTGTTCAGATAGTCCGTGGGCTTGTTTTGGCAGGTAAAATCCCAAATACTTTATAGTGTCTACCCTATTTTGAATGGACTTTCTCTATCTCTTGCTGTTGGGCTTTGCTACTAACATATAGAAATGCAGAAGATTTGTGTGGGTTTATTTTGTAATCTGCAACTTTGCCAAAGTTGTTTATTATTTCAAGTAGTTTTTTATTTGAATTTATGGAATTCTCTAAGTATATCATCATATCATCTGCAAAGAGTGATAACTGGGTTTCTTCTTTGCATGTTCTAATTCTTTCAATTTCTTTATCTTCTCTAATTACTACAGCTAACATTTCTAGTACCATATTGAATAACAGTGGGGATAACAGACATCCTTGTTTCACCCCTGATCTTATTGGAAATGCATCTAGCTTATCTTCATTGCACATAATGCTTGCTGAAAGTTTCAGGTGCTTATTATTTTATGGAAAGTTTCCTTTATTCCTATGCTCTCCAGTGTTTTCAAAAGAAATGGGTGTTGTATTTTGTCAAAAGTTTTTTCTGCATCTATTGAGATAATCATGTGGTTTCTGGTAGTTTTGTTGCTGGTATGATCGAAAATGTTAATAGTTTTCCTAATACTCAAACAGTCCTGCATTCCTAGTATGAATCTGGCAGTATCTATCTGGTCACCTGGCCGGGCTAACCCGGCCCTTGCTTGGATATTTACCCTGACCAGGGTCTTTGGAAGTCTCTGGCCCCTACCGCATGGCAGGAAAATCCCCTCCTCCACGGAAAGGAAACGACTACACAGAACACCCGAGGTGGCCAGTGCACTTCACTTTATTAATGGCGTCTCTCTCAAACCCTTCCCAGCCTCCCCTCATATACCCAGCCAGAGCTCCTCCCATGTTCCTCCCTGAGGGCGAAACCAGCTCCCGTATGGGCACTCCCAGCACCAGAAGGCAGGTTAACACCCAGGGCATCTTCCAGGCTCCTCAGGGGGCCA
>JAQQSK010009849.1:0-12912 GCA_028658325.1 Potorous gilbertii | reverse complement strand
TTCCTTAGAGTTTTATTCTTCTTTTAAATTTAGAAACATTTTATACTCTTCTAGATGTATATGTATTTCCCCCTTTTAAATCCATTCCCAATGAAAGTAGAGTTCCAGAACTAACAGCCCCCCTCCCCATATAATTCCTCTGTATTGTTTCTTCCTCTTGCACCTCATTTGTATAAGATAATTATTCTTTCAGCGGTTCTTGAACAGTTTTACTTTTTAAAATTGTATTATACTCAAGCCTAATCTTTTTATAGGCTACTCAATTACTAGTAATAATCTTTAGCATAGGTTTTATATTTTCCATATACAAAGGTTAAACATGCTATCCTTATTGAGTCCCTTGTAATTGGTCATTAGTATGTATCTTATATTTCTCTTGGATTTTGTATGTCAAACCTTCTGTTGAATTCATTTTTTTTAAAACAAGTCTGACAACAAGTCTGAAAGTCTGACAATTGATCAAATGTCCATTTTTTTCCATTCAAAATTATGCTTAACTTTGCTGGGTATGATTATTTTCAGTCAGAGGCCCAGTTCTTTTGTTTTTTGATATATGGTGCTCTAAAACCTGAAATTTTTAGTGTACCAACACTAACGTCTTGTGTACCATTGTTTTCTTCCTTGTTGCTCATACTATTTTGTCCTTGATGTGGGGGTTTCCAAATTTAGCTATAATATTCCTGTGAGTTTTTCTTGTAGAATCCCTTTCAGCTAAAGATCAGTAGATTTTTTTAATTTCTACTTTCCCCTCTTGTTGTAATGCTTCAGGACAATTTTCTTTAATTATTTCTTCTATTATTGTATCAAGATTCTTTTTCTGATCAGAACTTTCAGGTAGTCCAATTATTCTTATGTTTTCTCTTCTTGATATTTTCTCTAGATCCAATATTTTTCTTATGAAATGTTTCACATTCTCTTCTATTTTTTCATTCTTTACATTTTTTAAAGATTTCTTCATATCTTATAACTTCCCTTGGTTTTCCCTTGCCCAATTCTGATTTTCTAGGTGTCCTTTTCTTCCTTAAGATTTTGAATCTCCTTTTCTAATTGGTTGGTTTGCTTGCCATAATCTTCTTGTCTTTCTTTTCTTATTCTTATTTTTCTTTCTAATTTTTCCTCAATCTCTCTCATTGGATTTTTAGTCTTTCTTTAAAGTTCTTCAACAAATTCTTTTTTGGGCAGGCTACCATTTGACATTATTCTTTGATGTGGAATAGAGTTTCTCTTTTTCTGTATCCTCCTCTCAAAATGAACCCAGGTCTTCTCTATTCCCATTTCTCCTTTGCCCATACATTCTTTTTTTTGTTGTTGTTAACAATTTAGTTTTCATAATCCTTCTAACCCTGTTCTATGGGAGATGGTGCCTCTGACCTCAGATCCTCTTCAGTTCTTCCCTCTGATCTTGAACTCAAACCAAGAACCCCACCTTCCTGCAAGTGGCCACAGGCAGCAGAGTCGGCACCCCACTGCTTCTGCACTCACCAGGCCATGGGTACTGGTTCCTTCTTGCCACTATGTCTCCACAGCACACCTTGGTCTTGGGTTCCTTGTCAGCAGAAGTTCCCTAGATCTTCCCCATTCAGAAGCTCAACACCCCTCACTGTGGGGGGAAAGGGGGTAAAAGTTCTTGTGGCCAGATTGAGGCAGTCCCCCAACAGAGTTAACCCTAGAGCTTGCCATTTGTTTAAGCAGCTTGCCACGGGTTAAAGTGGACCTAACCTGGAGGTGTTTTCTCTTCACAGGGAAAATCTAGTCCTGGGAGTTTTCCTCAGGTCCTCTCCCATTGTCCCAAGAGGATTCCCGTTCTGCCACTACTCTGATTTGTTTCTGTGGCTCTGTGTTCACTCAGAGGCACTATTTTAATCTCTTCTGTGGAGGAAAATCTTGAGAGGTTGAAATATTCTGACCTTCTCCACCATCTCCCTAGAATAATTTCCCAATCTCTTTCTTAAGTTAGAAGACCAAGTCTTACCTTCCACCTTTCCAATTCATCCTAGATACTTGTGTGCCTTACTATTTTACCACTGCTCTGCCCTTCAGCCTCACTGCCCACTCCCACTCCACCAAAAGCAAAAGAAAATAAAACAAAACACATTGTGACTTAAACTTCCAGGTCTTTCCTGGTAGTTCTAGATGATTAAAGTAGACTTAGTGTTTTGCCATCTTTCCTGCAACTGAACCCCTTCATATGTACTGTCTCCCCCAAATAGAACATGAATTACTTGAAAACAGGGACTTTTATTTGTATCTTAGTACCTCCAGCATATTGCACAATGCTTGGATAATATTAAGTGTTCATTGAAAGCTTTGTTTTTATTCATTCTAATGAAGTCATTTCCAAAAACTGATTAATCAGTTACTGTGTGCTGAGCCCTGTGGGAGGGTTAAAGGAGAGGGTAAGCTTTGATAAGACACAGCACTACCTTGAAAAAGCAGCCACCTTCTTGCTTTCAGAACTCAAATAGGAATAATTTTTTTTCCTGAAAAATGTATTATGCCAACATTATTTTTTTTCAGTTGAAAGCCACCTAGTCAGCCAACCACGAAGGACAATGGTGCTACCTTGGAACAGACATATGGATTTTTTTTTTTTTTACATTTCTCTGTCATGTATACAGGAAACAGGAGAAAATCAAATCTCAAGAATGAAGACTTGAAAGTTGCCAACCTAAAACAAAAGAAAAACTAAGACCAATGGATCAAAGATATTAAAATAAATTTCAAAGACCAATTAGAAGAGTCAATTAGATTTATGAGAATTCATCCTTGAATTTCTAATCAGAACATGAACACATTTCTTTCTTCTAGAAGGCCCACATACCTTACAATTGATAGTCTTCTGTTTGTTCCTGATTATACTACTCTGGCTTTCTGAGCCAAGTCACCACCTCTCTGTACCTCTTTCCTCTCATGTGTGATGAATATTTTTACATCACCCTTTTTCCCTCATTGAATTGTTTTACGGATAATATAAAATACCAGTTATGACTACAGGGTTAAAATATGAGATGTTTCCATTGGTATAGAAGACACTAAGAGATTAAAGTGACATCAGTTTAGGCTTCTTAGAGATTTTTAATTATTTTTCTTTTCTTTCCCCCATAACACAGTTGGGACCTATCCCCTATTCCCCTAAAATCCTTTTCCATCAAGGACAAGAATGACTTTACTTCCTAAACCCTGCTTCCCAAAATACCAGTAAGTGAAGTGCTAGCCCAGCCATGTGAGTAGCTTGACGACCCAGTGAGTACAGAGAGTGTTGGCTTAGAGAGAGGAAGACCTGCACCTGCCTCTCAGATACCTCCTAGCTGTGTAACCCTGAAGACATCAGGTAACAAGATCTCTTTCTCTTAGCTTTCTTCTCAACTGTAGAGTATTATTATGGTGCCTATTGTTGTAAAGATCAAATGCAACGTTTGTAAAAAATTCTCAGCATAGGGCCTGGCACTTAGTAGGTGCTCTATAAATGTTTATCCCTTCCTCCAACTCATTAAAGAAGAAAAATCCCTACTTCTGTAGTGCTTCATGGAGCTAAAAAACCCACAAAAAAAAAAATAAACAAATAACAGTCCTTCTGACAACTTTGAGGGAAAGGTTATACGGATTTTATTTCCCCCACCTTACAAATAAAACAACTGAGGTTCAGAAAAGTTAAATGACTTTCCTATGCTCATCTCCCTAGTTAAGTGGTGGACTAAGGATGAAAACCAGGTCTTTTACATGTTCAAGCTTGGTAGTCCTCATTTTACACCAAAATGTCCCATGAGGAATCCCCTGAGTTACCTTAGGAAACACAAATTGATTCTAAACTGTAACCTATAGGCTCCTCACCTCACTGTACAAGTTCTGCAAGAAGAAACTCTTTCCCTTCATTCATTTCACTTGAAGTTCTCTTTTATTCCTTTCTATTCCACAACATTTCCTTCTTGCCCATGATAAAATGGTATCTCTGATTCCTGATGGTCAATTATAACCAGCATAACCTGGTGTTTATAGAGTGCTTGAGATTTGCAAAGAGCTTTATACAGATCATTTTATTTGATTTTCACAATGATCCTGTCAGGTAAGTGCTATTATGCTCTTTTTACAGTTGAAGAAACTGAGGCAAGCAGAGGTTAAGTGGCTTTCCCAGGGTCACACAGCCAGTAAGCATCTGAGGCACATCTTGAACTCAGGTCTTCCTGACATCAATTTCCAAGTTATTGTTTGTGCCACCTTGTTGCCAGCAGTCCCCCAAGGAAAAATTTTTCCCCTCTTTAAGACATTTACTGGATCATACACGAGAGATTTTAGTTATAATGTTATGCTTCTATCTGTTCTATACCAAGGGGCTCAATTCTTTTCTGATAGGTGGTAGAGGAGCAGCCCATAGTATGGGACAGATGCAAGGCCCAGATGTGAAGACTCTGAATTAGATCACTCTTTGCCATGCTTGCATCTACATGGGCACTACAATACCATTGTCTTCTCAGTGAATTCTCCTTCTCATGGAAACTGTGTATATTTGGGGTACAATGAAACCCAGCATGTTTTGTTGGGGAGGGTGTGTGTTTAAAGATGTTTTATGCCAACTACTTTTAATATACTATCTTAGTAAATGTCATATATATATATATATATATATATATATATACACACACATACATATATATGCACATATATGACACATGTATATGTGTATATATGTATTTTCAGATAACAACAATTAATGTTGATATCTTATCATCTGACTTGAGCATAAGCTCCATGAGGGAAGGAATGATTATCTCAACTTAGTTCCTCCAGCCATGAGTACAGTGCTCTGTACATAGTAAGCTCCCAATAAAAAGTACATTGAATTTTTGTGATTTTGCATTGTATTACAATTTATCAGAGCCAGAAACTTCTGCCATTGGTGGCATTTATTGTGGCTAATTGTGGCTAATTGTGATTATTATAAATTATACTGTATTTGAACTCAGAGGACCTGGGTTCTTATTCTGATTCTTTCCTTTGCTTCCTTCAAGTAACACTGTCTATACAACTCAATCTTTATAGGTCTCAAGCCTCAGTTTCTTCATCTATATCATATGGAGGTTAGACAAGAAGACCATGTAGGCATTGCCTACCTTTAACTCTATTTTCTCCGGATTTTTTGTCCTTTTTCCCTTTACCTGTCTTTATAGGAATAGAGCATGTGACAATTAGAAGGGAAAGGAGACCTCTACACATTTCTAAGGGAGAAAATAATCATGATTTAAATCAATAAATATAAATGCTATTTAAAAATTTAGTGGCATGTTCATACCACCCACCATTCTTTAAGCCACCAAATTCTTAAATAATAATTATATCTGCTTGCTTAGAAGTTGTTGATTTTTTTCCCCTTAGAAATATGTTGAATTAATTTCAGGATGAAAAGACAAAATTAAAACTAAAACAGTCCTTGTCCCCAAGGAGTTTATATTCTGAAAGTCTTAGTAGAGTTGTCCTTCAACAAATCCCATTCTCTACCCAAATAAGAATTTTCTCAACAAAATTCCTGACAAATGGTTTCCCAGAGTCTGCTTAAATACTTTTAAAGATGGAGAAAACATCACCTCATAAGGCAGTTGATTTCATTTCAGATCATCTCTACTTGTTTGGAAGTTCATTCATATGTTGACCCCAAATTTACTTCCCTATAATTTCAGCCCATGACAATACTTTTGCCCTCTGTGGATAACTAATCCCACTTGCACACAATAGCCCTAAAAATGGTTTGAATTTCACACTCTGATTTGTACTCTATCCTCTGTTCTGAACAAATTTGAGTAGTTCAGCTTCCAACATATGGGAGATGGTAGATAGAATATTATTGAATGAATGAATCTGTACCTATTACATAATATGTAATAACTATTGCATTTCAATTTATTTACCAAAGCAGCTAAGTGTCTAGAACTCTCAAATAAAGGAAATCTTTCATTTAAACAGCAAGAAAAAAGAATGCTAAGAAATGGCTAAAGCATTACTTTTTATTTAATATAGTCATTGATACCAATCATATTTTCTATCAGACAAACCTTCCTTCATTGTAAACGTTGAACAATGAGGTAGAGTCTGAATCTGATATATTCATTCTCAGAAGGGTTGCTGAAGTACTGTAGACAATATTTCAAATACCACTGAAGAACAGAGTGAATGGAACTGAAAATAAGACATAACCTTATCTGAAAGAGAAGGGATAGATTCAGGGATAGAATGAATGTCTTATTTCTCTAAAATCCCACCTGGATTTCAAGTCGGCTTTGTCAGTCCCATAGAACAGTAGCTATTTTCCAAGACCCTTAATTCAGCGTGCCTTTTGGAAGTAGGAAAGTTGATTAGAATTACAGGGGTAGCAGAATTAGTTCTAACACCTAAAGGCTAGGGCCTTAAAATAGATATGCTCAAATTTTCTTGCCTCCAGTCTCTTCCCGCTCAAATCTATTGTACACGTATATAAAGGCAGAGAAACCTTACTTCCGTGAATTTCCTCATCCTCTTTACTTGGTAAAATGGCTTACTTCCGGGGTTATCTCTTCCATGACAGCCCCAGTGTTTTTTCTCTTCTCGGATTTTCTTGGATTGCTTTGCATAGCTCTCTCCTTTCCCTGGTAATATGTTGCTTTCCGTTATGTTATGTTTGTTTGTATTCGTGTTATAATCCTACTACGCGATCATGATTTCCTTAGAGCAAGGAGATACAGTACAAACTTACTCTGGCATTCAATGACCTCCATAGATTGCAACTGGAATACTGATCTGAAGGTATCTTCTATTTCTCCCCAATAAAAATGCTTCACCAAAGTCTGATAGTTCTGTCCATTGTCCTCTTGACACGCCTTAAGTATCACTGCTTTATAGTATTTGCTTTCCTTCTCTACAATTATCTGAGGGGCCGGTAGGTGGTGCAGTAGATAAAGCACCAGTGCAGGAATCAGGAGGACCTGAGTTCAAATATCACCTCAGATACTTGATGCTCACTAGCTGTGTGACCTTGGCCAAGTCACTTAACCCCAATTGTTTCATCCTGGGTCATCTTCAGTCATCCTGAGGAATATCTGGTCACTGCATCCAGATGACACTGGAGGAGAAGTGAGGCTGGTGACCTGTACAGCCCTCCCTCACTCAAAACAAAGTCAAGTGCAAGTCATGTCATTATTTCTCTGATGGCATGGTCTTCTTCAGCAATGAAGAACGAACACACACACACACACACACACACACAATTATCTGAATTCTACTCATTCTTTCAGGTTCACCCAGTAGAAGTTCCAATGTCTCCACCTCCATATTCCTTGGTTTATGTATAGAAAAGGAATTAAGTGTAATCCAGGAAACCAAACCTGGAAGAATGAAGAATTTTGAGCACCAGGGTTCCAATTTCTATTCTGAAGCTCCCTAGCATTAGGTGTGGAGGTCAATTGTTTTTGGCCCTAAGCTTCAGTTTTCTCCTATGTAAAATGGGAATCCTCACATATACCCTATTTCACTGGATTGTTGTGAAGATGAATTAAAATGATATAAAATGTAAATTGAGATATGTAAAATAGAAATTTTTTTTGTAAATGATACATTTTATTATATTAGATATTATAATTATATATTACATATATTTTATATTAGTTCTAATTATATTTATTTTTCATTATTATTTCCAGTTCAATCCAATAAGAATTGGTTTGACTTCTATTCTGAGTAAGTTCTATTGCCTGATATACAAAAACAAAACAGATTCAATAGTAACTATAAAATAGGCCTTCACTTCATAGAGTGTACAACATGCTTACCTCCCCTCCTTCTATTCTCTCCCAAATCTGTACTGTATACCTTGCACTGAACTGGGCCTTTGTATTCTTTCCCAGTCATCTCCATACCAGCACTCATTCTCATCATGCATAATGCTGGACTTTGACACTTGGGACACTAGGCTATGATAAGTGAGTTTCACCTTCTAGGGACCATCTCATGGTGTTGGCCAGCTCAATACTATGCCAAGTGTTATGATCCTGCACCCTTTCAGCTCCCATTTTTGTATTGCCTTCCTCCAGTAGAAGGTATGTTCTTTGTAAGCATGATCTATCTTTTCTGCTTTTATGCATATCCCAAGCACTTAGTACAGTATCTGGCATAGAGTAAGCAATACAGGTTCTATTTTTATAGCTACTTCTATCTACCCATGAAACAGGGAAATCCAATTTGTAAAGAGAGAAATATATGATAATTTGATTAGTAGAGAGAGACAAGGAAAGAATCCTTTTAGATGACACATAGAAATCAGGAATTCTAGGATGCATGTGATATATAGCAGACCAAGCAAAAGTATGAAGTAAAGAAACAGCATGGAAAATTTGGAGAAGAACAAGTAGGCTGGTTTAGACAGAATGAGTAAAGTAAGTGTACACTAAGAATAACTCATTCATCCAGAGCCAAACTGTGAAGGGCTTTTAAATTCCAAATTGAGAAATTTTTACTGTTGGTTTTTGTTTTCCCCCAGAGAGAAGAGTCACTACTGAAGCTTCTTCTGAGAATAAGTGACCATACACTAAGAATATTATGAAAGCTCTATGGATGGCAGACCAAAGGAGGGAGCCTATTTATGAGTCTATTGCAGAAGTCCAGGAGAGGAATGGAGAGGGCCTAACCAACATGGCAATAGTGTGAATGGAGAGAAGGGGATGGATGCAAGAAGTGTTGAGGAAGAAGAAAATCAGTTAGTCTTGGAAAATGGTTAAATGATGATGAGGGAGAGAGAAGAGGCAAAGTAGAGTTTAGGATGACCTGAGGTGCATTCAAGTCCCAGTTACAGAGTTCTATAACTCTTATGGCGTAGAAAGTACATGAAATAGAAATAATAAGTAGATTATTTTGCTATAATTAATAAAGGAAGAAATACATTTCACATATTCCTGCTGATTTTATGTCCATAAAATATTCCCTTTTTGCTTGACAGCAGGCATAATTAGTATCCAACATATTCAGTTCAATTACATTTGTACGGGTTTTCATTATGATGTGGATTTCTCTTAATTTTTACTTCCTTTATTCCGATATTCTCCCCTGAAGTTGTTGACCTTGAGTCTTAAAGGCTATGCCAGAGGAATGTCAGTTCTGGTGGGTCTTTGTGCATGGACCAAGTGAAAGACTATGTGACTGCAACCTGAGGACCAATCTCTGTACGTGTGTGTTTATGCATGCACGTATGTATGCATACATATATATGCTACATAATAGACATACATATATGTATACATACATACATACATACATACATATATCTATACACACACACACACTCACTCACACACATATACTTTGGGGGGTGGAGATGTTTTAATTACCAGATGGTTACTCACTAGGTATCAGCTTTCTCTCCCTCTTGTGACAGAATTTCAGCAGAGAAGTAAATTCAATTTAATAAACAAATATTAAGAGCTTATTATAGGAAATAATTTGCATAAGACAGGTGAAGATTCAAAAGAAAAATTGGGGAAGGAAATAATGTTTGACCTTAAGGACTTGACATTCTCATTATATAGAATATATATATATATATATATATATATATATATATATACATATATATATATATATATATATGTATATATATATATATAAAACCTTTTAATTTATATATATATATATATATATAAAATAAAAACATTTTAATTTACATTTATACAGTCCTTTTTTCCATGCATTTTATCTATATACTCTATATAAGGTACTATGGTAGTCACTGGACCTTAAAAGAAGATTATGACACTCAGATCCTGTTTCACGATTTATGAAGAGCTTTACAAAGAATACCTTACTGATGCTTCACTATTACCCACTAAGGTAGATGCTTCACATATTATCTGCATTATCTTCAAAAACCCTTAAGAAGCGACTTTTCCAAGTCAGGTTCAACCTCACACATTAAACTGTACATTAAAGTAGTCTCTGAACACCCTTCTCAATTATTTTCCTTTCATTTAGGACTTCTAATGAATGAGCTGATGAAATGAAGCAATTGAATACTTGGAGATGGAGAATGAGTAGGTCTATGAATGTGATGGTAAAGTCATCCACTGGGACCCTTATACCAAGTCACATTCCCATCCCCAAAAGTATTTCTTGAGATTGGGTGAGCAATGCCTGAATTTCCTGAATCCAATATAAGTGGTGCACTTCATTAGCAATGGCACTAAGTTGGCAGCAATTGCTATAACTCAGCCAGACTAAGAACTATTTTACTAATTGATCTGGGGTATGGTGGTGGCGGGAAAGGACTCTATATTAACAAACTATTCATATGCCAAATTCGGCTGCTGGGAAAGATGTTTAGTTGTATTGTTTGGGGGTGGAGAAATTTAAAGCACTTGTAATCCTCTAAGGAAGATGGTAAGGGAAGAGTATATTGTGAAAACATAGCTAAGGAGGCTAGGATAGGATGGTAAAAGCTGCTGTGGGAATGGTCTCCCACCCTATCTGGGGAAGCATTGTTAATAATAGCTAGTGAAGTGGGATCAGGTATGAAGGTAGGACTGTGTGGAGACAGCATAAAGAGTCAATATTTTGCCACATGTTCTTAATTTGAGAACAATGAACTTTAAAATCTAACATTTTAATAGCTATATTTCAACATAATACTACATATTATGTTTATTTTAAAACATTCTTTAGGACCAAATAAGTTATAGAGAGTACTACAAAATGTAAAATAGATAAATTTGATTATATAAAAGTAAAAAGGTTTTGCACACACAAAACCAATGCAGCTGATATTACAAAGGAAAGCAGAAAATGGAGGAGAAAATTTGCAGCAAGTATCTCTAATAAAGACCTCATTGGTCAAATATATGGAAAACTTAGTCAAATTTGTAAAAATACAAGTCATTCCCCAGTAGATAAATGATTAAAAGATATAAACAGGAAGGTTTCAGAGAAAGAAATCAAAGCTATATATAGTCATATGAAAACAAAAATACTCTAAATCACTAGTGATTAGAGAAATGCACATTAAAACAAGTCTGAGGTACCACTTCACACCTATCAGATTGGCTAGTATGACAAAAAAGGAAAATGAAAAATGTTGGAGGGAATGTGGGAAAACTGGGATGCCAAATCACCGTTAGAGTTTTGAAACATTTTAGAGAACAATTTTGAATTATGCCCAAAGACATTTTCTTTCTTTCTTCCTTCCTTCCTTCCTTTCTTCCTTCCTTTCTCTCTCTCTCTCTCCACCTTTCTTCCTTCCTTCCTTCCTTCCTCCCTTCCTCTCTCCCTCTTTTTCTTCCCTTCCCCTTCCTCCCTCCCTCTCTCCCTCCTTCCTTCTTTCCTTGTTTTGTCTTCTTGTACAAAATTATTAATATGGACATGTTTTACATGATTGTACATAAATAACCTATATTGAATTGTTTACCATCTCAGATAGAGGGGAGGAGAGGGAGAGTGCAATAGAATATAGAACTCAAAACTTTTTTAAAATGTTAAAAATGTTTTCATGTGTAATTGAATAAAAATAAAATATCAATTTAAAAAACATCAAAATATTATTCTGAGAATGGGACAGTAGATTTCAACAGACTCATGGAAGTCTAAGAAAGAAAAAAAGAAAGAAAGAAGAAAATTTTAGAATCCCAGTTTAAATATAAGGAGAGAGGTTTTTAGCCTGACCCTGGCCCAAAAAGTCCCTCAGTAACAAATGAGGGACTCTTAGGAGTATACTTTGAAGTACATTCTTACCAGGCAATGAGAACAAAGCAACTGATAAGGCTGCATGAAACTTAGTGGATGTGTGGAATACTCCTCTCCTCCTCCATTTTCCTCTAGAAAAAGGAGATCAGATTTTCAAGAGAGGGCAGTTTTGTAAGGGAGACAGAGACAAAGTATCCTGAGGCCTAGAGCCTTGAAGATGTATATGAAGAACACTTTGAAAATGTGGTGGGCTGGCCAGTGAATCAAGAGAGGCCCTGTGGTAGGAGTTGGAGAGGAAAATGGGTACCAGAAAACGAAAAAAAATTCCCATTTGGGATAAGGCAAGGAAAGAAACTGTATCCAGAGCCACGAGGACCTTTACTTTTGTTCTATGTTTTCCTCTTTAGTTTCTCAAACTTTCCTAACCTTGGGAGGAGAATAGAAAAACTGTGCTTCTAGTATATACCTGGAAGGACTCTATCCTCTCTGCTTTCAAGAACTAAATATCAATAGCTTGTTTGGAAAAGAACTGGTTTGACAGTCAAGAAACCTGGGTTGCAGTGTCCATTCCAACACTAATTCTACATATGTTTCTTATTCTGAAAAATGAGCAGGTTTGGACAATATTCTGTCACCCTTTCTAGCTCTAAGGTTCTACAAGGGTGGGGAACTTCCAGCCTGGAGGACATGTTATCCCTTGAGGACAAAAGACTGCAAGTTCCCCACCCCATTAGACTAGGCAGTGTAAATTCCATCTGACTCCACTTCAGCTCATTCATTAAGAGCAGAGCCAGCTTTCTTGTGTGACCTTCAGTAAGTCACTTCCTCCACTGGAGAACTTACTGTGCTCATTTCTGGATAACGAGAGATGTGCTTTCCTAGCCACCAATGGAGTGAAGCAGGGCTGTGTGCTTCCTCCCATGCTTCTCAGCAATGAATTTTGTCCGCTGAAGATGAAAATGGCATCGAGGTCAGCTTGTGCACTGATGGTAAATTATCTAACTTGAAAAAACTACAGACCAAGACTTAAGTAAGGGAAAAAGTGGTGCATGATTTTCTGTTATCAGATGATTATGCACTCAGTACAGCCTCTTAGGCCAAGATACAACAAAATATTTGTCAATTCTCTTTTGCTTATGCTAATTTGACCTACCAATTAACACCAAGAAAATGCAGGTTCTTTGCTAGCCACCACTACACCATTCATACATGGAAGCATCAGTTATA
>JAQQSK010009848.1:0-12912 GCA_028658325.1 Potorous gilbertii | reverse complement strand
ACTAATGGGGAGAAAATTTTGAAACCCAAAATCTTGTGAAAATGAATGTAAAAAGTTAAATAAATTTATTTAAAAAAAAAATACTGATGTACAATAGTATAGGAGGTTTTGTTTTATTTTTTCAGTGCGAATTCTTTTCTAATGAAATCAGAGGTCTAGTTAATAAAATATACCTCACAGATTGACTATGGGTTTAAAAATGCTCCTCATTCCTTAAAAAAATACATTCTCATTCTTGTACCATCTATTCCCGGATCTATTGGATCCTGAGTCTGTTTTCTATTGTGTACGCTATTCTATTGGGTAAGCTATTGGGACAAAATTATCAGTTACTATACTTGTGAAGTTTGTTGAAGTCAAATATAAGCCTTTATTTTTATCCCCATTAAATTTAATCTGAATATATCTGGCCAAATAGGTTCGAAAGGCTTATTAAATTTTCAGACACTGCTCAAATACATACCTATTAAGGAGCTGTCTATATCCTCTTGTCATTACCATACACTCACTTTTCCTGACCATCAAGCAGAAGAAAAAATAGTCAGCAAAGGAGATTGATGATGACTCTGATTTCCAGATACTGCGCATCAACTCCAGGATCCATTGGATCCCGAGTCTGTTTTTCTCTGTGTAATATATTCCACTGTGTAAGCTATTTGAACAATATGTTCAATGTGAGTCAATGATGGCTTGTAGCAGCCAAAGAAGTGAGTACAGTCATAGGATTTATAAGATAAGTAAATTATGTAGAAATCAATCAACCATATGATATGGCATCTAAAACTGAGCCCAATTATAGACTTGTCTTAAAAGTTTTACAATATCCTTTTCTTTTCTGCTATATATTTTACTTAATAGAACCTATGACTGTACTCACAGTCAATGATAATACTGCTGTAGGTTTAACCACTGTCATGTCATAGAGTGGCTTCCTAATTTAATTCAATATTCATCTTAACTAGTTGATAAAAATTGCTTCTTTGATACTGAAGACCTCCAAATAATGACAATGCATTCTAAATTTTGTCTCCCTTTGGCAAAATTCCAGCAGACTTCCCTAATTACATTTTAAGGGAGTCTCCATTCTGGGAGCTGAGATACAGACAATATGGTTTTGTTGCTTTGAGATTTCTTGTATCTTTGAAATAGAAAATGTGTATGCCTTTATATTTGTCTACATGACAGTGAGAGAAGGGATTACCTTTTAGTCTTTTAGCAATTGCTAACACAGGCAGCAGGATTTTGGTGGTCACAAAGTTAGGGCCAAGGAAATCAATGGTAACTCTTCTTCCCCTGCCTATTTCTGAATTTCATCGCAATCAAGGGTAGCATTCTCATTACCACTTGAGAGATTAACTTATATAGCTAGATAGGTCTCATGTCCCTTAAAATCAATGTTGGATTACTTAGTACACCTGGATAATATCTTTATATAGACCTCAGGAAATACTTAAGTAAATTTCCTAAGAAAGTCAGCTCAAGGACTATTTTCTACCTGAAGCATTTATGAATATCATCATCTCTTAGTGACCTCTTTGCCAAACAACTATACCCAATAAATACATATTTGCATGCATTCATATATATGTATGCATATATATATATACAGGTGAGTATACATATGTATTATATAATATATGTGCCATGTGTGTATTTGTACACATGCATGCATGTGTATATCAATGTATGTTTCTATGAAGACATATGTGTCTGACTTGCATATGTGTGTATACGCCATTACCTCTACTGTCAGAAGGTAAAGTCTTTGAGGAAAGATTTTTTTTCTTTTCTATCCTATGTACCTTCACATAGTAAGTATAGTAGGTACTTAATTAATACTTGATTGATTGATTGAAATTCCATGGACAACTCTTCTGTCTTCTGAAGAATAGAATCCCTTCCTGCCATCATTGTCCATTCATTTTCCATCATTGTCATACAGTAGAAACAGCCAGCCAAAAAGACTGATGGCTACACAAATTGCCAGATAGCAACATCTAAACAAAAGTAGAAGATTGAATGAGTTCTCTCTCCCTCTTTGTAGTCATTCACCAGCGCAGTCCTCCCCGAGCTGGGCATCACTGTTATCTTCAGTAATAACAGCCTCCCTCCTGAATGTATACACTTCTGTTAACAGGTCTGGGAACTGCTTTCCATTACAACTAAATAGAGATATCAGCAGCACAAAATGGTAAAGACTTTCTAGCCATTACCTTGCAAGTCCTTGAGTATCAGATCTCTGTTTTATACTAGTTGGTTCATTTGTTCAATATTTCATCAAACCTAATATTCAGGGCTTTTCCAATTCAATTCAACACAATAAACATTTAAATACACAAGTAGAGGGGATATAAATAAGAAATAGAAAGACAGTCCTTGTCTGCAAGGACCTTACAATCTAATGTAGGGAGACAAAATAAACAAAGTGAACCTAAAAACCGAAGGGGTATACATGTATGCCTACATACATACATACCTATATACATAGTGCACCAGGAAATAAAAGGGTACACGATATTCCTTGGAGTTGAAACCAAGTATAACTGCTAATTGAAAGTGACTACAGGCATACCTTATTTTGTTGCACTTCACAGATAATGGATTGTTTAAAAATGGAAGGTTTATGACAACCCTATATGGAACAAATCTGTAGGCCCCATTTTTCCAACACTCACATTCTGTCTGTGTCACATTTTGATAATTCTCATAGTATTTCAACTTCTTCCTATATCTCTAATGGTGATCTGTAATCTGTAACCTTTCCTGTTACTGTTATAATTGCTTTGGGTCCCATGAACCTTTCCATATAAAGTGAACTTCCATATAAAGTGAACTTCCATATAAGGTGAACTTAATGTATAAATGCTGCGTGCTCTCATAGTTCCATGAACTGGCCAGTCCCCTATCTCTCTCACTCTTTTCAGAGACACAACAATATTCAAATTAAATCAATTAATAACCTCATAATGGCCTCTAAGTGTTCAAGTGAAAGGAAGAATCAACGTGGTAAACTTCAGCGTCCTCTTATTTTAAGGAATTGTCACAGCCGCCCCAGCCTTCATCAACCACCATCCTAATAAGTTGGTAGCTATCAACATCTAGTCAAGATCTCTACCAGTAAAAAGATGACTCACCAAAGGCTAAGATGACACTTGACATTTTAAAAAAATAAAGTATTTTTTTAAATTAAGATACGTAAACTGATCGTTTGGGCATAATACTGTTGTATACTTAATTGACTACAGTAGAGTATAAACATAAATTTTACGTATGGCAGTTTAATGGTATAGTACATAGAGTTTCAAATCTGAAGTCAGAAAGATTGATCTTCCTGAGTTCAAAACTGGCTTCAGACATTTAGCAATCTTGTTTGTGTCAGTTTTTTCATCTATAGAATAAACTGAAGAAGTAAATGGCAAATCCTTTAGTATCTCGGCCAAGAAAACCTCAAAAGGGGTCTCAAAGCATCAGATATGCCTGAAAACAACTGAAAAAACTATATGTATTGGGAAACAAAAAAGTGACTCACTTTATTGAAATATTGAATTTTTCTGCAATAGAATAGAACCCTCAATATCTCTGAGGTGTACTTATAGCCACCTGGTATAAGTTCAGATCCCAGTCTTCTCTAAAGGCTCCAGCTTGTAGTTCCCCAATAGACACTGAAGGAATTGAGAAGTACTTGAGTCTCAAAACCTGAGTCAATTATCATGATGATTAGATTTAAGATCATCAACTTATGCTGTGAGGCATCAGATGTTCCATCCACTCAAGTCAAAAACAAGCAGAATTGTTGATGGAAAATGGAAAGAGACTGATTGAAAAGGCAAGTCATTGATCCTCAAGGAGCATACATTATAATGAAAGAGAAAAAATACAGGTGTATTGAATAGTAAAAGCAAAATCCATAGAATGTATGTAAAATATATATTCTGGATGGATGGTAACTAGAAATACCAGGATAGTCTTCCTATAGACAGGACTTCTATATAAATTTGATCTTCTTGTTTTTGTTATAGGTTGACAGCTGTATTTCAGTATAATTGATTTCCTTTGTAATCCAATAAATATTATATGTACTTAAACATATTCAGAGAAGGAATCTTTTGATTTAAGCATCCACTATGTAGAAGGTGCTATGTTAGGTTTCTAACATTTAAAGCAGCAATAGAAGACAAGTTTTTTCCCCAAGTGACTTATTTCTATTGTTGTGAGATTTGTTGTTGTTGTCATCATTGCATTTGTTGTTAGGTTGTTTTTTTTTCATTGTTTAGATTTTGAACTCATGTTTCAGAGTGAATTTAAATAGCAATTATTTCTGTTCTAACCAAGAAACCCTGAGGATCTCCCCCTCCCAAATTGATTCCTTTGAGGTAGGCAAATAAGACCATTTTTTGCCTCAATTCTTACAGTCTTAAATTACTAAATGGATGTCACCTCATACAAACTGAGACCTGGGAAAGACCATTGCTTAAAATGGCCAAGGTCTCCCACTGCATCTGGGTCTATCTCCAGTTGTCCTGACCTATGTCTTGTCACTGGACTCAGATGGCTCTGGAGAAGAGTGAGACTGATAGCTTAGAAGAGCCCTACCTCACTTAAATCTCATTCATTTCCAAGTCAGGACATCATCTTCCTGACATCATTAGCCCTCTTTGAGAAGGAAGGGCAAACAAACAGCCTTCTTGTTGTTCAATCATTGTTAACTTGTGTCCAACTCTTCATGATATAACTTGGGGTTTTCTTGGCAAAGATGCTGAAGTCGTTGGCCATTTCCATTTCCAATCCATTTTATAGTTAAGAAACTGAGGCAAGTAGGGTAAAAAGTGACTTGCCTAGGGTCACAAAGCTAGTAAGTGTCTGAAATCACATTTGAACTCAGGAACTCTATCCACTGCCCCACCCAGTTTCCCTTTGTAAATATGGCACGTGTAATAAAATCTGAAAAGAGAGAAACTATGAAACACCATTGTTTTCACACTGGATTCATTACTTAGCACTATATTATTTTGGGAACTGCTGAAGGCTAAAAGGAAGAGGAAAATTTGGTTCCCATAACTTTCAAATTAAGGGGATAGGAATTACTTGAATGATCCACTATTGAGATACACTGTCCTTCCACCCCCACCCCAAACAAGTTTTCTTATAAGAAAGGTGGAGTAGACCCCTACAAAAAAGGCAATGATGGGTATTCTTTCTCAAATACAGTTTTCCTACTATTCTCTTTAAAATTCTTTTCCTCTAGGCACCCAGCCTTTAATGAGATACTTACTATAACACCTTTACTAACACACTTCACTGGGCCCACTTTCTCCTAATGGCAGTTATCCAAGGTGTTAGGGTAAGTGCCTAATTAAAGACTGAATGCCTGGAGGAATTCAGAAGCTTTTCCTCAGAGAAGTACAAGCTCAGAAGTTTATTGATTCCAAAGCTTTCCTATGCCCAAATAACTTAAGACCATCCATCAAGGAAGCAGCTTCTGGTTACAGGGTTATTTAAAACCTGAAGACAGTATAAAGTTAAAGCAAGAGAATTGAAATGAAGAAAGTAAGAACACTAATTGTAGAGGACAGGATTTAGGGTAAATTCATAACAAAGTCTAGAGGGTACACGAGAATGATCATTAGGAAATAGAGTCACAGCTCTGCTGCTTATCAGTCATTGAAGCTTGGGAAAGTCCCCCTCTGTGGGCCCAAGTCATCTCATCCGTAAAATGAAGTGACTTGATCAAACAACCCTGAATATCTCTTCTAGTTCCAGATCTGTGATCTTATGATATGATGCTGCATCAACCAAATTGCCTTTTGTACCTAAAGCTTATATTCCTTTCTACCTTGCTTCAAATGTAAGCTTCTTTCATAATTGGTAAGTATGAATGTTAAAGAGGTATATTTTGCCATAAATCAATTTGTTTTAATGGTCTACTTATATATCTGAGTTTTCTCTGAGCTCTGAGGCATTTAGAAGAGGAATATTCTACGGGCTGTTAGTATCTCTCTTTCTCTCACTCATATTTCTTTCTTTTCATATTCTTTGTTGTTGTTATTTTAATTGAAGCAGCAGTTTTATGAATGTAGAATGCTCTCAGTCAGGAAACTCCTTCTACCAAATTAGGTAAACACTTTCTCTACAATTTATAGTCTTAGAATCATAGGGTCCCAATGTGGGCAATACTTCCCCCTGGTGGTTGTTGAAAAGCAGGCATGAGAGAATGAGAGGCAATAAGAGCCTGGGGCAAAATTGGGGGAGGGGGTAATTGGATGAAAATAAGGGGACCTTGGAAGCATAAGGAAAGAAGAGAAGAAAATGTTGGAAACCACCATAAATGTTTCATCTGTTACCTAACAAAATTAAAGTCTTAGTGGTTACATTATTTTCCAAATAAACACACAGAATGCAAATTATAAGCTATCAGTGGTCAAATCTTCAGACAGGTCTTAACAAGCAAGTGTTAGCAGGCACATTGTTTGAAAGTCCAGCATGGATTGGCAAGAATATGTGAGTTATAATGGTTTGTCTACAATATGATACTCAATGATTACATGACACAATATTACATCATCAAAATTTCAACACAAGGAAAAAACCCCACCAATTTACAATTAATTATCAAATTTAAGATGTATCATTTCTAATACATATACATATATATGTGTGTATAAATATAAGTATATATACATGTGTATGCATTTTTTGAAATGATGAAAATTTTAAAAAATATTAAAGAGTTTATAAGTAAGGGGAATTTGTTATCCTTCTTAGAGTTTAGTTTATCAGGCTCCACAACCATAATAATCTCTAGTTTTGAGGTGTTAGATAATGTTTCCCAGGCTTATGACTTGTGAACATCTCCACAGTGATTGCACAGTGAAATATGAGGGTGACATAATGTGGTTTTTACTACGCTTGTGCTGAATGATGATATTACTAAAGTTAACCTGTAAAATTCATGTTTGCAAGATGTCTTCTTTGTTTCAATGAGTGGGAAACCCACAAGGGAATATGACAGTGTGATGGTGTAACTGACCCTCTTTGAAGCTTGAGGGGGTTTAGGGAAGTGCTAAAACTGGTATGCTGTGCTTGTCTCAATTGATCCCATGGAGACATAGTTCATTACACTTCTCACTAGCACCTTCAAAAACAGTGATTAGGGAATTCTGTACAAGTTGGTGCTCCCATTATCAGCAAACTCCCATTCATATGGGATATATAGACTAAGGTAAATAAGATTATTAAACCCTCTGAAGCTGTTTTCCTGGCCTTCCTGTCTGACCAGATCAAAAGTGAATCTGTTAGCGGATGGAGTCCAAAAACTTGTGAAATAAGGTTAAAGAAAATAGATTTCCAGGTGGTCACTGAGTATTTTTTTGAAAGGGGTAGTAGACCACATAAGTTTTGGGACCTTTGTCTTAGAGAATCACCTGAGGGAATGTTCCCAGCATCTGATAGTTGTAATGAAGCCAGATCCTCCTACCTAGGAGGTCAGTGCTCTATCAACTATATTTGATAGCCTCTCAATTTGCCTTGTATTGAGGTCTTATTGCCCTTCCTCTTCTGAGGTCTGCTTTAGGGTCTTCCTTATTTACCTTTGTATCTCCTTCAATGCTTAGCACAGTCTCTCACATATGGTGGGTACTTAGTAATATAGAATGAAACATAGTTTGATGGGGCAAGCAAAAAATTTGATTAAATTCCTGGCTCTTCAACTTACTATTTGAGCAACTTCAAGGAATTCATTTACTCAACTTTAAAGTGAGTGTGTTTTTACATAAAATGGTCTAGAAATTCTGTTTCAAATCCAAACTGAGATTCTTTGATTCTGTGGATGGTGAACATTCTGTAAACAAGGATGCAAAACATTCCATCTCATATAAACTCAAGTAAACTACAGGCTTAGTAACGATTAACAAACCAAACAAAGAATTTATTAAATACATTGAACACTGGTCCAAGTACTAGGGATAAAAGATAAAAACAATCCCTTGGCCTTAAGGAGTTTATTTTAATGGTTGTGTTGGACAAGGGGAAGGCAAAATGCAGTCTTTTATGAATACAAAAGTATATACTAAAGAGATACTATTTTAACCTGGAGGTGAGGGGTACCAACAGCTAATGGGGAGTATGGAAGGAAAAACATGTGCAGAAGCCAATATCTGATTTGAGTCTTGAAAAACCAAGCTGCCAAGTAACAGAATTGGGGAAGGAATAAATTCATGGCATGAGGGACTACTAGTATAAAGACATGGAGTTGGAAAATTGAGGTAAAAATTGAAATGTGCTCTCTCACAAATTCATGGGCAGGAAAAATTACATTGCATATTTTAATCTATATCAATGAAACAATATCTTTTCACTTTTATATTTGAATCCCACATGCATGCCTCACCATTGTGAATAAGAAATATGTTTTTCTCATCTCCAATATATGTCTGCAATTGATAATATGTAGGATCTAAACATATGTCATTCGATAAATTATAGATAAAATATTTCCTTAAAGTAGGTAAAAATCAGAAATGCCAAGATAACTTAGATGGTTAACCAGCTATAATCTTAGAAATTCAGATGAAATTCTAACAAATAAAAGTAACAAAAAAATACAAAAGCATTTGCCAGTGACCTTTACCATGTTTTTCTTTGATCCATAACATAAAAGTACTACCAAACTGATTATCCAGAATTTTAACATTGCTTTGTAAATATGTAACCAAATTATGAAGTTTATATAGGAAATATTAAGAAGATATTAGGTCTCAGGAAAGAATATTCCTGTAGCTTTTTAGGAATTTTTTAATGAAAAACATGTAGATTGTAGTCTTATAATGAACTTTCAAGGGCCCCTGAAGGCTCCCTTTAGGAGTGAGAATAGCCTTCCCTTCACCTTCAAAACAAGGAAACAAAAAACTGAAAAGACTTAAGAAATGCAAACAGAAACAGAGAGACATATAATATTTATGCACAGAATTAATATCCTGATTAGAATTGTTCCTGTCCCTTAGAAGTTTTCAGGTAGAAGCTGTATAACAGCTTTCCAAGGTAGAAGAAATTTATGCTACAATGGGCAGAGGTTTTGCTAGACGACCTCTGAAGGCCTAGTTAATTCAGAATTCATGATTAAGATAATATAATTTAATGATTGTATCTTACCAAGTTGGATGCCTATTTTTTTTCATATCCCCTAGGGTTATGAGCCGATGCCCCATTGAAAGGAATCAAAATTATATAAAAGCCTTAGGCTAACTCACCAGTGGCACATGATCATCAAAGACAATCAGCACATCCCATACTGGAACACGACTTTTGTGAGGCAATTTATAGTCATGGAAAAGTCAGTGTGGATACAGATTTAGAAAGCATATGCTTTATTTCCTGACCCTGTTGCTTTCTTAAGGTACAAAGTTAAGTAAGTCAAATCATCTTAATGGTAAAAGAAGGGGAGGGTTAGAATTAACTGATCCTTAATCCTACCCTTCTACTCCATTTTTAACTTTTTTTCCTCCAATTACAAGTATAAACAATTTTAATTCATTCATTTGTAAATTTGGAATTCCAAGTTTCCTGCCTTCCTCCTTCCCCCTCCCTTTATTGATAAGGCAAGCAATTTTATGTATGTTATACATCTGCAGTCATGCAAAACGTATTTCCCCATTATTGTGAAAATAAACACAAACTCATATGAAAAAATGATATAGAAACTTTTTTTAAAAAAAGTATGCTTGATCTAAATTCCATCTCTATCACTTCTTTTCTCTGGAGTTGGATAACGTTTTTTATTGTTAGTCTTTCAGACTTGTCTTGGATCACTGCATTGCTGAAAATAGTGAAGACATTCACAACTGATTATACAATATTACTGTTCCTATGTGCAATGTTCTGATTCTGCTAATTTCGCTTTTCATCAATTCATGTACGTCTTCCCAGGTATTTTTTTCTGAAACATTCTTTTCATCATTTCTAATAGCAAAATAGTATTCAGTTAAAAGCATATACCACAACTTGGTCAGCCATCTCCTAATCAAAGGGCATTACCTCAATTTCCAATTCTTTGTCAACAATAAAAGAGCTGCTATAAATGTTTTTGGGCACATAGGTCCTTTTCCTCTTTTTTGTGTCTTTGGGATATCGATGCAGTAGTGATATTTTTGTGTCAAAAGGTATGCATGGTTTTATTGTGCTTTGGACATAGTTCCAAATTGTTTTCCAGAATGGTTGAATCAGTGCACAACTCAACTAATCGTGAATTAGTGTCTCAGTTCTTTAAATCCCTCGTAACATTTGTTATGTTTCTTTCCTGTCATATTAGCCAATATGAGAGGTGCCAGTAATACCGAAGATACTTTTAATTTGCATTTCTGTAATGAATACTGATTTTTTCCCCATTACCCATGTCTCTTATTTCCCAGTTATATGCAATAATAATTCTCAACATTCGTTTCTAATACTTTGATTTTCAACTTCTCTCCCTCCTTCCCTCCCTACCCATTGCCACTGAGAAGGCAAGCAATTCAATACAGGTTATGTATGTGTAATTTTGCAAAAGACTTCCATAATAATCACGTTGTGTAATACTAACTATATTGCCCTATATCCTACTTTGTCACCCCCTTTCTTTATTCTCTCATTTAACCTTGTCCCTTCCCCAAAGTGTTTACTTCTAGTTACTCCCTTCTCCCATTTGCCCTCCCTTCTATCATCCCCTCACCCCACTAATCCCCTCCTCCCCTACTTTCCTGTAGTATAAGATAGATTTTCATACCAAATTTAGTGAGCATGTTATACCCTTTTCAAGCCATATGTGAAGAGAGTAAGCTTCACTTATCCCCTCTCACATTCTCCTTTTTCTCCTCCATTGAACAATGTTTTTTCTTATACTTTTATGTGTTATAGCCTCCCCCATTCCATTTCTCCCTTTTTTCCTCCTAGTATTTTCATCCCTCACCCCTTAATTTTAATTTTTTTATGGATATCATCTCTTTTGATTCAACTCAACCTGTACCGTGTGTGTGTGTGTGTGTGTGTGTGTGTGTGTGTGTGTGTGTAATCCCTCCACCTACCCAAATATTGAAAAAAGTCTCGAGTTACAAATATTATCTTTCCCATATAGGAATGTAAACAGTTAAGCTTTAGAAAGTCTTTTATGATTTCTCTTTTCTGTTTACCTTTTCATGCTTTTCTTGATTCTTGTGTTTGAAAGTCAAATTTCTATTCAGTTCTGGTCTTTTCATCATGAATGCTTGAAAGCCTTCTATATCATTGAATAACCATTTATTCCCTTGAAGTATTATACTCAGTTTTGCTGGGTAGGTGATTCTTGGTTTTAATCCTACTTCCTTTGACTTCTGGAATATCATATTCCAAGTCCTTTTATCCCTTAACGTAGATTAAGACAGATCCTGTGATATCTTGATTGTATTTTCATAATACTCGAAGTGTTTCTTTCTAGTCGCTTGAAATGTTTGCTCCTTGACCTTGGAAACTCTGAAATTTGGTCATAATATTCCTATGAGTTTCTCTTTTGAAGTCTCTTTTAGAAGGTGATTGATGGATTCTTTCAATATATATTATGCCCTCTGGTTCTAGAATATCAGAGCAATTTTCCTTGATAATTTTGTGGAAAGTAATGTCTAGGGTCTTTTTTAGATCATGGCTTTCAGGAAGTCCCATAATTATTAAATTATCTCTCCTGGATCTATTTTTCAGGTCAGTTGTTTTTCCAATGAAATGTTTCATATTATCCTCTATTTTTTCTAATTTTGGTTTTGTTTTCTAACTTCTTGGTTTATCTCATAGTCATTAGCTTCCATGAACGCAATTTTCTCTTTTAAAGGACTATTTTTTTCAGTGAGCTTTTGAACATTCTTTTGCATTTGGCTAATTCTGCTTTTGAAAGCCTCCTTCTCATCATTGGCTTTTTGGACTTCTTTTTCCAATTGAGTTAACCCCTTTTCAAAGGTTTTATTTTCCTCACCATTTTTTTTGGTTCTTCTTTAGCAGGCTGCTGACACATTCTTCTATGACCTGAGCCCATTTCATATTCATTTTATAGGTACTGGAGGCAGAAGCCTTGACTTCTTCTAACACTATGCCTTGTTCTTCTTCATCTGAAAGGATGAAAGGAGACACCTGTTCACTAAGAAAGTAACCTTCTATGGTCTTATTTTTTTCCCCTTTTTGGGGCATTTTCATAGGTAGTTATTTGACTTCTGAATCCTTTGTCAAGAGGAAGGTCCTAGTGCTCTTCTTCTATCCACCAGCATGCTCAAGGCTCAGATTCAGATCAACTGCTCAATTCCTCCAGGGACTTCGGGTGGGTGTGGGGCTACCACAGAGGGCTGAGTTTCAGATCAGCTTCTCAGTTCTGCTATAGGCTTTAAGCTGAGCTGCCTGGACAATGGACCCAGGATGCTTCTGCATAGCCGCCTGTCACCCACTGCTACTGCTGCTGCTGCTGCTACCTGGGGCCAGTGCTGTGGGAACCCTGCTCCCCTCTCACCCAGCTGGGAATGCCCTCCCACACTGACCTTAGGTGCTTTCTTTGTCTCTTGTGGGTTGAGGTATCAGGGACCCTCCCTGATGGGAATTCTGCCCCAGAGGTTTGTTCAGGTTCTGTTCCTTCCAGTGCTGCACAGTCAGGGTCAGTTTCTTCTTGGCTCAATGCCCCATGAGATAGACCTTTCCTGTAGGCCTTTCAGGTTACCTTTGGCTAGAAACCTCTTCATTCTGTTGTTCTGTGGCTTCTGTTGCTCTAGAATTTGTTGAGTCAATTTTCTTTTGGTTTTGTTTTGTGATTTCTTGGTTTCTCAGAAAGTCATTAGCCTCCATCTGTTCCATTCTAATTTTGAGAGAACTATTTTCTTCAGTGAGCTTTTGAACCACTTTTTCCATTTGGCTAATTCTGCTTTTAAAAGCATT
>JAQQSK010009847.1:0-12913 GCA_028658325.1 Potorous gilbertii | reverse complement strand
AGATTGGTGACAGGGGAAATTAGAATGCTTGGTGTATTGGGGTGGGGGGAGGGGACAAAAGGGGAAAATTTGGAACCCAAAATTTTTTGAAAATGAATGTAAAAAGTTAAATAAATAAATTTATATTTAAAAAAAGTGTACAGGAGTGGATTTTATCTACCTCCATGTCCATTGTTTATTACCTTTGTGAGCTAGAGAAGAAAACTTTTTAATTTGCCTGGATCTTAGTTGCTTCTCATCTAAAAAAAAAATATATATTACATATATATATATATATATATATATACACACATACACACATATCTATATGCACATATATGTGTACATTTATATATAATATACATACATATACATACACATGCATATTGATCTAGAGTTGTGATTTCATAGTTATAGAGCTGCCTGGTAAGAAAACTCCTGCCAATAAAGACTAACACTTTCTAGAATTTAGGGAGTTGCTTGGAGGCAATGAAAGATTAAGTGATCTGCCCAGGATCACACAACCTTTGGGTATAAGAGACAAGACTTGAATGTATTTCTTCCTAATCACCTAGCTATTCTCATGCTGGGGCACAGACAGAGAGAGAGACAGAGATAGAAAGACAGAAATACAGAGAGACAGAGACAAACAGCGAAAGACAGAGACAGATAGAGAGGAGAAAAGGAGATATAAGCACAAAATTCCTAATAGAACTATCCAAAAATTGAATAAGGTACTTAATTGGGTTACTATTTACTAGAGGTCTTATTAAGTGCCTACTGTGTACCAGATACTACGCTAAGCTCTTTACAAATATTATCTTATTTTATTCTTACAACCCTGCAAGATAAATGCTAATATTGCTCCCATATTACAGATAAGGAAACTGAGGCAGAAAGCAGTTAAGGGACTTACACAGGGACACACAGCTAGGAAGCATCTGAGGCTGGATTTGAACTCCGGTCTTCTTGACTACAGTCTCAACGTTCTATTTGCTTTGCCACCTAGCTGCCTCAGAGGCTGGATAGCTACTTGTCTTACCTGTTATAGAGGAGATGCCTGTACAGTTATGGGTTGAGGGACCTTTAAGGTCCCTTCTAGCTCTTACATTCTGTGATTCATTTCTAGCCTTCACTTTTACCATTCCCCTTCATACACTCTGTATTCTAGCCAAAATATGTTTCTCCGGTTTCATCTCATATTTTCCCACCTCCTTGGCTTTATTCATATTCTTTCCTTATTGTAAATAATCTTCTTGCTTCAGCGCCTAGCTCAGGGTCCACTTAGTGTGCACTTTGAGTCCTTCCTCAAATACAGAGTGAAAGTGACCTGGTGCTACTTGTATTTCTTTTTTTTCTTTGAAAAACTATTTTATTTTCCCTAAATTACATGTAAAAATAATTTTTAATGTCCATGTAAAATAAAATTTAGTTCCAAATTCTCTCTCTCCCTCTTTGAGAAGACAGCAATTTGATATAGTATATACATGTGCAGTCATGCAAAACATATTTCCATATTAGTCATGTTGTGAAGCTCATTTTGTAGTGGCAAAGAATTGGAAATTGAGAGAATGCCCAACAGTTGGTCAATGGTTAAACAAGGATATGATTATTATGGAATATTACCATGCTATAAGAAATGATGAGCAGACTGATTTCAGAAAAATCTGAAAAGATTTATATGAGCTGATACCAAGTGAAGTGAACAGAACCAGGAGAACATTGTACACAGTAATAGCAAGCAATGCCAAAGGACACATGAAAAATGCTATCCACCTCCAGAGCAAAAACTGGAGTCTGAATGCAAATTGAAGCATGCTGGTTGCATTTTTTTCCCTTTGGGTCTGTGTCTTCTTTTATAGCATGACTAATATCGTAATATAGTTTGTGTGATTGAATATATATAACCTGTATCAAATTGCTTACTACCTCAGGGAAGGGAAAGGGAGGGAGGGAGAAAGAAAATAGGGAACTCAAAATTTTTTTAATGAATGTTAATATTTGTTTTTACATTTAACTGGAGGGAGAGTATCATTTTTTTAAAATGGAAAAGCATACACTGAATACATTTTTATTGAATTGAACTAACGAGAGCTAAAGCTGGTAAAGTAGCCTGAGGCCAAAATGTGGAGGTCTATAAACATCAAGCTAAGGACCTGGTAGTAGAAGATGCAAGGGATGTGAGGTGAAAATACATAAATGAAAATCTCAGCTCTGCCACTTGCCATCTTTGTGACCTTAGGTAAATAATTTTCTTTCTCTGTACCTTAGTTTCCTCATCTGTAAGATAAGGGAACTGGAATAAAAAATACATTAAGGTCCCTTCCAGGTCTAAATTCAAGTAATCCTGTTAATTGGTTAAAATAAAATATCCTCAGGAGAGGTAAGATTTGGCAGCCATGAAGACATTGTAATGAAATAATTTATCACATTAACAAGCTAGTCATTTAGCAAGACATAGAGAAAAAGAAGCAAAAGCCAAAGAATTTTTAATCAAGGAGAAAGAGAAAAAGAAACAAAGTGGCAGGATTCTTAACCTTAGAGGAGGGCTCTCAACCTTCTTTGTGTCATGGACTCCTTGGGCAGTCTGGTGAAGTCTTTGGATCTTTCTCAGAATCATGTTTTAAATGTGTACCATAAAATACATAGAATTACAAAGGAAACCAATTAGTCGAAAAGTTATTAAACTACTTTTTTAAAAACTAAGTTCCCAAACTCTAGGTTAAAAACTTCTGGGCTAGAGTGTTCAGTTTGTGAGAAGAGTAAGGGAAGAGAGGAGGAGAGGGACAGAATACAGTCCCATTTTTGGTCCAATGGTGATGGTAGAGAGAGTGATTCAGCCCTCACTCCTACAGGGGTTGAGGAGAAACTGGGCCCATAAAAATAATAAAATATAATAAATATATAATATTTATAATATATAATATAAATAAATATAAAAAATAAAAATAGATCTCTAGGGGTGAGGGCTGCATGGACTGGTAGCAGATAGAGAGGAAAAATATAGAAGCAGTGATAAATTTGGGAAGAAATGCTCACCCTCACACCTGCTGTCTGCACTTATGGCCAAAGTGCCATTTTACCCTGGGCTAATATCAGCTATGTATTCTGGGTAGCCCGTTGGTAACATGAAGATGCTGTTATACCTTCTCACATTCTCATTGTCTTTAACCTCTCTATCAGTGACTTTGGATGTGATGAAAAAAATAGATTTAAAAATTAGGAACTTGAACACATCTCAAAAAATAGAATCTCATTATCCTGTGATACCTTGGTTTCCTAGTGGTCCTTTGGTTTGACCCCTAATCCCAAAAGGGATGAAGAGCAATCCTAGGTTCTACTCTGTATTCTATTAGGCTCTGAGAACAGAGTGGACTTGGTGACTAAGTGTACCAATCATTCTGGGCTAGACATATTTCTATCCTTATCAAATCTAAGAATCCCTCCCTCTCCCCTCACCTTCTCTTTCCTGCCCTTTCAGGATCTCCATAAGAGTACAGCTCAAGAAAAACTCTGAATTTTGAGGAGATAAAAACGGAATTAGGATATAATAGAGCACAGAACTAGAAATCTTGGGACCCTGGTTCTTAGTCCTGATTCTGTCATTAACTGGTTGTAAGGTCTTGGGCAAATCATTTTCTTTCTCTGTGTCTCAGATTCCTTATCTGAAAAATGGAGGGGTGAGAGGGAGAGTACCATGATGATCTCCTTTTGGTTTTTCCCTTTTGTTCTAATTCTTCTTTCACAACATGACTAATGTGGAAATATATTTAATATGTTGCACATGAATAACCTATATCAGATTGCATGCCATCTTGGGGAAGGGGGAGGGAGGGAGAAAACATTTGTATCTCAAAATCTTATAAAACTGAACATTGAAAACTATCGTTATATGTAATTGGAAAAGATAAAATACTATTAAGTGGAAAAAATAAACTTAAGAAAAAAAAGAAGTCTATGACTGTAGACAGGACAAAGCTCAAGAGCTATCTTGGCGTTAACAAGCTAAGCCCTGCACAATGGAAGAGGAAGAGCCCTGAATCTAGAATCAGAGAACCTAAGTTCAAATCTCATTTCAGACAATCATTGATTGTCTGGGGCAAGTCTCTGGATCTTCCGGAATCTTTGTTCCTTCATCTATAAAATGAAGGGTTTGGTACTGGATGCTCACTGAGGCCCTTTCCAGCTCAACTTCTATGTACCTACTGTCTCCAGCTCTAGCTCTATAAACCTTTGTGTGCTCTCTCCATCTCTGGCTGTCTGTCTCTCTATCTCTGTCTCAGCTCTGTGTTTCTCTGTCTGTCTCTGTCTCTTTCCTTCTCTCTCTCCCTCCCCCATCTCTTTCTTTTTCACTCTGTTTTTCCTACCCCATCTCTGTCTCTATTTCTTTCTCCTGTCTCTTCTGGCTCTGTCTGCTTGTCTATCTTCCCCTCTATCTCTCACTGCCTCCCTTTGTCTCTGTCTCTGCTTCTCCTTCCCCCATCTCTTTCTTTCTCATTCTGTTCCCCTCCCCCATCTCTATCTCTTTCTCCTTTGTCTTTCTCTTTTCTCCCTCTGTCTCTTTTCTCCCTCTGACTGTCTTTCTGTATCTCTGTTTCTCTGACAGTGTCTCTGTCAGTCTCTGCTTGTCTAGCTGTTTCCCTTTTTTCTCTCTGTCTTTCTGTCTTCCTCCCCGATTAACTTGAAATTTTGATCTGAGGTTTCCTGAAGAAAAAGGAGAAATAGTGCTGATCTTGGAGGCTGGAGACAGCAGTTCAAATCTCAGTTCTGTCACTTACTATCCGCAATTTTGCTCATCACCTCACCTCTTTGGGGCTCCATTTTCTTATCTATAAAATGAAGGGGGCAGGAAAAGGGGTTGAACATGATTTCCTTTTGACTGTAGATCCTCTGATTAAAGGTTATATATGTATAGTCAGCTTGGTTTTGGGGGGCTCCGAACAGGGACACTTTTAAGTATCATCGATGGACTGGAGTCACAGTGAAGATGCAGTAGTATCATAATCGAGGCACAAGGAGAGGGACCACATTTCAACCTCTTCTCCATACGATCAGCAAAGTACAGCGTAAATAAATGTAGTTTCATCCCTTCTTCCCTATTCCATTTCTGTCATCTTCGATTCACATACTATGTAATTCACATCATTAATTTTTCTATTCACTATACTGCCAATTTCTTTTCATCTTGTTCCTGGAAATTTCTTGTGTGCATCATCTAAATTTAAAATAAATACACTGTATATAATTGGATCCTAACCAGACAACACTAAGCAATCATATTTTTTTATTGATCCTTTAGATTTATTTGCTTCCAACAGGAGTAGGAAAGGTCTTCTGCATGTTTCAGATGAAATTTTAAATGAGACAAGTTGCTGTCTCATTCTTCAAGAGCTGTATTGCCCTTTTAAAACCTTCACTTCACATGATTTTCCCTGAAGTAAAAAGGGAAAAGCTTTCTACCAGAAAACTAGAAACCTAAATTGTTCTAGTTGCTATATGTCATGAACTATAAGCTCTCCCCATATATTAAAAAGAGCAGCTGACTAAAGGTCAGGAGACTAAGATTCTAGTTCACATCTTCTCATCAATTCCCTCAGTGACTTTGGACAAGTCACTTGATTTGTGTGGTCTTCAGTTTCTTTGGCTATAAAATGAAGGATTTGAAAAATTAAAAGCAAGGTGATTGGTATTGATTGGCAAATAGTTGAACTAATTATGGTATACAGATGATAATGGAACATTATTTTGATGTGAGAAAAAGATAGGTCAGAGGAAGACGTAGATTAACTGAAGTCGAGGAAAAAACTAGAACCACAAGAACAATAGATACAATTACTACAAGAATATGTGACCCTGGTCAAGTCTTTTAATGGCCATCTGCCTCGGTTTTACCCCATCTGTAAAACAGGTAAAATAATACCATGTCTCTTCCACAGTTGCTGTGAGGAGCAAGTGAGATAATCATTGTAAAGTGCTCAGCACATTACCTGACACATAGTAAGGACTATATAAATGCTAGCTGTTGTTAGTGTTGTGAAGGGAAGGAAGACAGCAGAAATATCCTAAAAAAATTAATTAAAACACTTTTGAGGAGGGACAGGATGAAAGGAGAGAGAGAATAGAATAACCAGGAGGGAGAACAGAATAGAGGGAAATGCAGTTAGTCTTTCACAACATAACTGTTATGGAAGTGTTTTGCATGACTGCATGCGTATAATCTATATTGAATTGCTTGCCTTCTCAATGGGGGTGAAATGGGGAAGAAAGGAAGAATGATAATTTGGATCTCAATGTTTTTTAGATGAATGCTACAATTGTTTTTACATGTAACTGGGGAAAAATAAAATAATAAATAAAAACCAAACAAAAACAAATTTCCAAAAGCATCGATGGGGTGATACGCTTAGCCCTTCACAGCAATGCAAGAACCTAAAACATTCCCAAAGGACTCTTGAAGCAAAATGCCAGCCACATCCAGAGAAAGAACTATGGAAATGGAATGCAGAATGAAGCAAACTCTTTTGTGTTATGTTTTGGTTTGGGTTGGTTTTTCTTATTGTTTCTTCTATTAATTTTAATTCTTCTATATAGCATTACTAATGTGAAAATGTGTTTAATAAGAATGTAAATGTAGAACCCATATAAGATTGCATGCCATCTTGGGGAGAGAGGAGGGAGGAGGGGGAGAAACATTTAAACTTATGGGAGTTTGTTGAAAACTGAAAACAAATAAAATTAATTTTTTAAAAAAATTTTTAAAAATTGGGGTCCTAGACCAGATGATTTTTAGATATTTTCCCATTTCTTTCTTTCTTTTTTTTTAAATCTACTATTGTAATTCTTTGATTCTAATCTTTTGTAAATGTGCCTAAAATATTAGACTCAAAGGTAGAGATAGCAGTGACCACTAGAACATGTATTCAAGTTCAGAGATAATGGATATGACGGTATGAACACTGGTACATGAATGAAAGGTTAACAAATAACAGGGAAAATAAAGGATAGATCTATGAATTTTGTCCCTTTCTCTTAAAGATGGCCACAGAATGGATGCAATGTAGCAAAGTGGTCAGAGCATAGGATTCAGATTTGGATCCAGCCTAACTTCCTCTCTTATCTAATTATTTTTGCTGTCTACATGCTAAGCTCACTTGTGCCTTACCTGATGAAAGAATAGAAATGCTGTCTGGACTCTCTAAATGTCGACACCTTGGGGCAAAGCTCTACTCTATCCATCTTAGTGATGACTTTGAAAAAATGCTATCAAGAAGACTTGTGGTGTAGTGAATACAGAACTGAATTTTGAGTCAAAGATCCTGGTTTGAGCCCCAGCTTCTTTACTTAATTAGTTGTGTGACCTTGGATCCTGTCTGTCATTTAAGTTTCATCATTGGTAAAATGAGGCTGATATCTTTGCATTCCAACACTTTGCATAATGCCTGGAATGCAGCAGGCACAAAATTGAAAAAATGCTCCTGTATTTACACCCTCTCTCCATTCCCATAAGCAGCAAGTTTCCTGGTGCAGGCTTTTGTTACCTCCTATCTACATTATTGCAGCATGCTCCTAACTGGTCTCCCCCCGCAGTCCCCCATCCTATATGCTGCTGCCAAATTGATCTTCCTAAAACAACATTTTGTTTGCAATATTCCCTTACCCAAGGACCTACAATGGCTCCCCATTGCCCACCACATCAAATTTGAATTCCTCTGTCTGGCATTCAAGGCCCTCCATAAACTGGCTCTGGAGATTTATGTGAGTAAATGTGGTATTCCTTTCAAAGCAATCTGTTTCATTTTCCAACTGAGCACCCCTGATTTGTGTGAAACATCCTTCACCCGGAAAATGCCAACACTACCCAGTAGAATTTACGTGAGTGGAGAGCGAAACAAAATTAATAACGTATAAAAGCAGGCAGTTGTACTGTATTCACCGATCAGACATGACATGCAGTGCCTACAGATTACTGAGACAAAGAGGGAGGGAAGAAATAGTGCAGAGCCCAAAGGCCACATCCACATAAAATGGAAATTCCGCCCAATTAAAAGGTCTATGTGCATGCCTGTGAGATCCAAGAAATAGGTACACAGCACAAAACTGATTTTGCTAAGTCTGAGCTTTTTAAGTGAACTGAGTTCCCAGGCTAGCTATAAAGGATATGTACATCACCCTAACCCTACCCTTAAACCTAAATCTTTTTATTCTACAACAGAAATCTCTTCAAGAAAGAAGGAAATTACACAGACTTCCCATGATTTCTAACTACCGACATAATACTGAAGCTAAATGCTCTTGACTATTACCAAAGATCAGAGGTTTCTTCTTACACAATCCAGTAAGTGCTAACCATACATTAATACTTGCAGGACCTGTAATTTTGTTGGTATGAGTACGCCAGATACTAAGAGAAGTCAAAATCTCATCTTAACTTACTGGGTGGGGAGTCTTAGAAAGCTGCTATAGTCAAAAGAAGAGGGCAGCTAAGTGACACAGCAGAGAGAGTGCCTGGCTTGGAGTCAGGAGGTCTCATCTTCTTGAATTCAAACCAGACAATTACTAACTGTGTGACCCTAGGCAAGTCACTTAACTCTGTTTGCCTCAGTTTCCCCCTTTGTAAAATGAGTTGGAGAAGGAAATGGTAGGTTTGCCAAGGAAATCTAAATGGGATCACAAAAAGTAAGACACAACTGAAAAGAATGAACAACAAAAATAGTCGAAACAATAAATCACTCTCTGCTCAATAAGAGGATAAGACTCTGAAAGAAGCTAAGCAGCTCTTCAGACAAGAGACATGCAGTCCATCAATGCACATATGCTCTCCATGAAAGGACTCACATTCCAAATCTTTCTATCTTGGAGGAGCCTATCAGAGTTTATGTTCTGCTAGCTTTGCCTTCCAGAATCCAAAGTCGCAGAGAATAAGCTAGGGTCACCTGCAAGCCATGATTAGACAGCAGAAGAAGACTTTAGTGGAGCCTGAAATCATGCCACTGTTATTTCTGTGAAAATGTCCCTTTAAAAGTAAATTACTTTTCTGGAATTATGCCCCCCAAAATATTAAATGTCCATATGTTTTGATCCAAAGGTCAAATCTCACACTAAGACATATATCTCAGGCAGTCCAAGACAGAAATAAAAGGTCCTATGTATGCCAAGATACTTACTATAAGAAACTGGAATCAAAGTAGGTGCTCATCAGATGTAAATGGGTAATGAAACTGTCGTACAGGAATAGAAAGACAGGGGATAAGGACCATACATGTGATTTCACTGGGAGAGGAATTCCCTATAGATTGCCTAAGAGCACTGAGAGGTCAAAGTATTTGCCCAGGATCACAGTCAGTTTGTATCAGAAGTAGGACTTGGTGTCAAGGCTAACTCACTATCCGATGCACTATATTGTCTCCCTTTATATTACATGAATCTAACTGTAAGAAACAAAGAACCATGAAGAATTTGGAAATATTCAAAAAGGCATATAATCTGTTGCAGAATGAAGACCAACAAAATATATACACGATAACTACAACACTGTTACTGGAAAGAATGATAACATAAAACTTAATGCTGTGTAATTACGGTGACCAATCTTGGCCCCCAATGGAAAAAAAATGAGGAAATATACCTCCCTCCCTCCCTTAAAGAGACTAAGGACAACAGATGTGGAATGTTCTATATGATATCAGACATGGTTAATTTGAGTTTAGTTTCAATTTGTTGCAAGGAAAGCTTCAGTGGGTGGGGAGCGACATATTTAGAAATGAATATGAATATTTTGTGTGTTCGTCCTTTGTTGCTGAAGAAGACCATGCCATCAGAGAAACAATGACATGACTTGCATTTGACTTTGTTTTGAGTGAGGGAGGGCTCTGCAGGTCACCAGCCTCACTTCTCCTCCAGAATGAATGTAGAACACTATTTTGTAGCTCTCATGTATCTATATTATTAGATGCAATACTATTATATGTGTTAGTGTTACCACTACCACCACTCCCACCACCCAGCACTTGACTACATGGAAGTTTGGGATACTGTCTTACACAAATTTTCTATTTCCCCCAAGGCCTAGCCCAGTGTTCTGCACACAATAGACACTTAATATAAACGCTATTTGTTCTTAAATTTGCCTATTGAAGAATAATGTAGTTTGATGTATTATCATACCTAAGCCATTTGTTAGGGGAAAAAAATTCTTATTTTTAAAGGACTTTCAGGAAAAAAAAGTTTAATCACTGGCCAGTTTTCAATGTTAGAGAAAATTATGTTTTAGTAGGTCATCATCTTCCTTTAAATTCTTTTCCTCACATGCTTCTAAAGTGATTCATTTCTCCTATGCACAAATGACAAAATAAACAAATCACAGGATCTTAGGATGGGAAGAGACCTCAGAGGTCATCTGTTCCAACCCACACATGAACATGACAACCCTCTAACATGTGCTTAACAAGTGGTCAACCAGCCTTCTTGAAGACCTGTGGTGAGGAGGAATTTACTACCCCTGGATGAAACTCATTCATTCATTTATTCTCTCACCCAAGAAGCATTTACTAAAAGTTTGCAGTGGGTCACTCACTATGCCAGGCACCAGTGAAACAAAGTTAAAAAAACAAAAAAGAATCAGTGCCTGCCCTCATGAATTTTACATTTTATAGGAGAAAAATTACATAGACACAGATAAGCAAATCCAAATTATTTTCTGGAGAGAGGGGAGAGTATTAACAATTAAGAGGATCAAGATAACTTTTCCATTGGAAGTGGTACATGAAAGTAACCTTTAATGAAGGCAGGAGTTGTAAGAAGTAGTAGTAAGGAGAGAAAACATTGCAGACATGGAGAGCAGCCAGGACAAAAGCACTGAGATAGGAAAGTAGAATGTTATGTAGCCATTTTGGCTACCTCTGTGCAACCTCAATGAATCAAAGAATCATGGGATTTCGGAAATCCTGGAAAGGCTCTCAGAAGTCTGGTCCAACCCATAGTAGGGGAAAAAACCAACAAACCCACTATCTGTCTAGGTGATCCATTTTACTTTAGGACAATTCAAATTATTCGGGTTGTGTGTGTGTGTGTGTGTGTGTGTGTGTGAAGCCTAAACTTGCCTCCTTTGCAGTTTCTCCCCGTTGCTATTCTGTTCTGTGGGACCCTGAAGAATAGTGATTCTACCATATCTTAGCCCTTCCTTAACCTCACCATTTCTTACCCTTTCCAGATGAAATATTCTCAGTTCTTTATGTCATGGCATGAGGTTTAGCCTTTCCTCTAGAAGCTCTCCAGCTTATCAATATTGTTATTGTTCAATTGTGTCTGACCCTTCATGACTCTGTTCGGAATTTTCTTGGCAAAGATACTAGATTAGTTTGACAATTCCTTCTCCAGCTCATTTTACAGATGAGGAAACCAAGGCAAACAGGGTTACATGACTTGCCCAGCATCACACAGCCAGTAAGTGTCCCAGACCAAATTTGAACTCACAAAAGATAAGTCTTCCTGACTTTAGGTCCAACACGTTATCCACTAGCTGCCAGCTTATCAATATCCACGCTAAAATGGATGGAACCCAAAATGGAACACAATACTCTAGGTGTGATCTATCAAAAAACTATAGATTCCTTATTGGGGAAAGGAGAAAGGATATATTAGACACCAACTATATACCAGACACTAAGCTAAGTGCTTTACAAACATCTCATTTCTTCTTAACAACAACCCTATGTACTAAATGTTTTTATCCCCCCATTTTACACTGAGGAAATTGAGGCAGACAGAAGTTAAATGACTTGCCCAATGTCATATAGCTAGTTAATCTTTGGCTAGATTTGAACTCAGGTCTTCCTGATTCCAGAACTTGTGGTCTATCTGCTATGTTATCTTCCTACTTCTCTTAATGAACTCTAAATTCAAAGTAGCTTTTGGCTCATATTGAATTTGTAGTTCACTAAAACCTCCACATATCTTTTAGAGGAACTACTGGTTAACCCTACCACCACTCTGCCTCTTTTTGTACTTCTGAAACTGATTTTTTTTCTTAACTCAAAGGTAAGATTTTACATTTGCCTCAATGAAATTTCATTGTATTATATCTGGTCCAACTATCCAGATCTTTTTGAATTTTGATTTTCTCATTTAGCCTGTAGCCCCTCCTTCCATGTTTTGTCATCATATTTGATAAGCATGATGTCTATGCCTTCATCTAAGTCACTGATAAGAATTTTCAAAAACCCAGGGCAGCACACAGATCCATGAGGGAACTCCACTGGAAATGTCTTTCCAAGCTGACATTAGGCTATTTATGCCTATTCTTTGAATCCAATCATTTAACTAGATTTGAATGCTCCTAATCATATGACTGTCTAGATCAAGTGCGGGGAGCCTGCAGCCTCGAGGCCACATATGGCCTTCTGTGGAATCCAAACTTAACAGAACAAATCCCCTTCATAAAAGTATTTCTTCTGTAAAACTCAGACTCAGTCAAAAGAGCACAGCCAAAGACCTAGAAGGCCTGGGAAAAATATATCCCAGTAAGAGTATCCTACGTCCAGTCAGAACAGATTCTTAAAATTTCAGAGCAAGAATTTGCACCTTGGAAACAAGCAAACCCTACAAACCAAAACTTGATTTATTGGTTTTTTTTGTTGTCAAGAGTAAGCCTGTTCAAGATGACATAAGGGTAGTCTGGCATGACATGCTCTTGGTGAAGCCATGCTGGCTCTTAGTGATCACCGTTTCCCTTTTCGTTTTTTTTTTTCTATTTCAATGGTAATACTGATTTTTTTTAATTTATTTTTTAAACAAATTTATTTAACTTTTTGCATTCATTTTCACAAGATTTTGGGATCCAAAATTTTCTCCCCATTTGTCCCCTCCCCCCTCCCTGATACACTGGACATTCTAATTACCCATATCACCAATCTGCCCTCTCTTCTATCATCCCTGC
>JAQQSK010009846.1:0-12914 GCA_028658325.1 Potorous gilbertii | reverse complement strand
AGCCCACTCCTGAACTCAGGTAATTTGATTACCCAGTTCAATGTGCTTTTCACCTGCACTAGCTGCGAACAAAAGGTACAGCGTAGTATGACAGAAAGAATTGGCAGGTGACCTCTGTTCAAATCCAAACTCTGATGTTTATGACCTGAATGAGTCACTCAAATTTCCTAGGCTAAAATTTCTTCATCCATAAAATGGTGAAGGGAAGGGGGAGGTTTCCACAGGGGAGCGAACTAGACAGCCTCTGATGTACCTTACAATTCTACATATATGATCTTAAGTTGTTGCATATTTATAAAACTCTGGCACAGTGGATAGAGTGCAGGAAGACTTGAGTTCATATCTAACCTCAGACACGCACTAGCTGTGTGATCCTCGAGCCCCTTAACCCTGTGTCCCTTAGTTTCTTCATCAGTAAAATGAGCTAAAGAAGGAAATGGCAAACCACTTCAGTTATCTGTGCCAAGAAAACCCCAAGTGGAGTCACAGAGAGTTGGACAGGACTGAAACAACTGAACAACGACAATTTGAACATTAAACTTCGCAACCTTTAAAACTTTCAAGTTGATCTTAATTTTAACTGAACATAATGACTAGTAATTTAATTTTAAAGTGAAGATGATATGAAGTGGACTCAGTGCAAGGCACTATGGGTGACAACAAATAATAACCCCAAAAAGGGACGTTTATGCTTATCAAAATGGCAGGATGATTACCATGCAGGACTAGGAGTCCGGAAGATCTGAGTTCAAATCCAGCCTCAGACACTTACTGGCTGGGGGACCCTGGGCAAATCACTTACCCTCTGTCTGACTCAGTTTCCTCACCTATCACCCACTGTTGCTGTGAGGATCCAGTGAGATGTCTGTAAAATGTTTTGCAAACTTTAAAGTGTTATGCAAATACCAACTATTTTATTATATTATTATTCCAAATGAATGAATAAGTGAATAAAATAGAGGCTTGGAGTGTTTAAGTGGCTTGTCCCAAATCAATGAGTAAGTCACAGAGATGGGTATCTAACCCATATCATTTGATTCCAAATCCAGTGCACTTTCCACTATAATATAATAGTCACTGACCTCAGGGATCTGGTAGAAGTTGGGTGGAAGAAATAAATATACATAAAGAAATCTAACATAAAGTGGTAACAGACAAGCAAGAGTACAAAGCACCATATAGAGAGAAAAGGAGAGAAGACTACTGGATGCATTGTGGTTGGGCAGTAATCAAGGCCCCATCTTAAAATCTCCTATCTTTTTAAGGAGCCTTGATTAGAATATAGTCACAGTCATTGTCAACAAGTGTTCAGTAAGCACCTATTATGTGCTAGGTCCTGTGCTAAGCACTGGGGATTATTACCCTGAAAGAAAAAAAAACAACCAAAAACAGGCTGTGTTCTCCAGGATCTCACAGTCTAAGTAGAGTGTCTCAAGTGGTAGTAGCCTTGGGTTCAATTGCTGGGCATTGAATAAAAATAATGGGGCAAAAGAAAAGAGAAGAAAAAGTTAAAGTCACAGTGATTACATTAATTTCCAAATAAACACACAAAATGCAAGTTATGACTAATCAGAGGTCAAGTGCCCTGACAGGCCTTAACAAGCAAGTACTGGTAGGCAAGCATATCAAGCATTGTTGGGAAGGCCAGCATGCATCAGCAGTATATGTGTAATGTATAATGACTTGTTCACAACATAATACTATATGGTTACATGATAATATTATGTCATCAAAACTTCAATGCAGAAAAACCCCATAAATTTACAACAAACTATTAAATTTAAGATGCAACATTAAAAAAATGTGTATTTTTTTGAAATGATGCAAATTTCAAAATAATCATTAAATGGTGAAAGAAAGTAGATTTCCAAGGGGGTGCTGGGTAGTTTTTTAAAAGAAGCAGTAGGCCAAATATGTTAGGGACCCTCTGGTCTAACTGAAGAGACTACAGGCAAACAACTCTGTAGAAATGATAAATACGGAGGCACTAAGATTAAGGAGGACTGGGGAAAACATTCTGTAGAGGATGGGACTTTAGCAGAGATCTGAATGAAAACAGGAGGTTGACATGAGAAGGGAGAACATTCTGGGCAAGAGTTATAGCCAGTGAAGACTCTTGGAATAGGGAGATAGTGCCCCTGTTGGAGAAGTAGCCAAGGCCAATGTCACTGAGTCAAAGTACATGGAAGGGAATAAGGTGTAAGAAAGGAGGTCAAGCTCTCATTAGTTTTTACTCCAACTCAGCACTGAGACCTTCTTTCATCTTCTATTTTCTATATTTACAACAAAGAAACTATTAAAGTTCAGGGCTCTTGATCATCTTTCTTTACTTTTCTGGGAAAATATTCTCAGTTTGTGAATTTAAGATTCTGTTGTTGGTCAGGCATTTTTCAGTTGTATCTGACTCTTCATGTCCCCATTTGGAGTTTTCTTGGCAAATATATTGGATTTGCTATTTCCTTTTCCAGTTCATTTTATAGATGATGAAATTGAGGCAAACAGGGTTAAGTGACTTATCCAGGATCACATAGCTAGCGTCTGAGGTCAGATTTGAACTCGGGCCTGATGTCAAGTCAGGCATTCTATTCACCATGCCACCTAGCTGCCCTTAATATAATTTTTACCCAGCTTTATTCTCAGGATTCTGCACATAAACAGATAATTTCTACTCTTTCACTCCCTTCTTTGAATTCGAGAATGTATCTCCATGACTCTTTTGTTAATTTCATCTCCAAGAGTATTTCTGGTCCAATTCAATTTTATAGATTAATGAATGCTCTTTAATTCATTAACTGAAGCATTATCGTTCCCCTTTTTGAAATCTCCATGCTTTCAGCTGGTCCTTCTAAAGAAAAGCAAACTGGTCTGAAATTCTCAATTGCTTAATTAACTTCCCTGGGTTAGCAGGGATCCTCTAGCTAACATTCTTTGTAAATCCTTTATAGTGTCACTTGCATCTATTGAGTATCATTAAAAGGCTATAACCATCCTTTATTATTTCTGTTTTATGTCTATGTTAGGCCCACATGGAATGTTAACTGGGGTACACCTGTATAGCATTAAGCAGCCTAAAAATGAAGATATTGTGATAAAATTCTTATTCAAAACTAGAAGCACATCTTCTATCATTTTTACACCATAAGCCCTTTACTAGTATGCTATTATAAATAATGCATATAATTCATGCAGAAAAAAAGGAGATAGTGCAAAATAGCTATCGATTTCTAAAATCGAAAACACTAATTAAATGATCTCTTCTTTCCTTTCCCGGTGGTACCATGATTGACAGATGAAGCTGTCAAAATTTTGGCAAGGCTAGATAAATCTGAGAACATAAGTCAAGTAGAACACAGAATTCTAAACACAACCAGAATTGTTAACCTTTATAGACAGAAGCCATGAACTACCTTATAATCACTGTATAATAAGAAAAAAATTGTAAAACATCATTTTTCTCATTAGGGAATCTCATGGGCATGGTCTCAACTCAGATCAGAGCATCCTAATTTTCTTCCTTCCTCATGTGAAATGAGAAAAAAAAGGATTAGTGAACAAACCATCAAACACAAAATACTTTCCCACCACCAACTATACTTATTTTACTATTTAGTATATCCTCAAGGTGAAAAATGTAGTTTTAAATGCATTTTCTGAAAGAGACATATTATTTTGATGCACATGAATGACTTTATAGAAACCATTCTCCCTAACTTAACCTCAGTTTCTCCATCTGTAAAATGAGAGAGTGGGACAAGATGCTTTCAGCATACCATAATGAGCTGGCTCTAGCCTGGGCTTCATTCCATCCAGGCATCGACAGGAACACCGGGGTCTGGCCATAGTTGGTCATTTGCTCTGTTGTTGCCCATCTCTCTTCACCAAAAGTAGTGACCTTCCAGACCCAACCTCCCAAGACCTGGCCCACCTATCCCAAAGAGGGAAGGGAATGGAGAAGAGTTAATCCACACAGCTTTGGGACTCATTCTGAGGTGGAACAGGGGAGGGGCAATTATAGACCTCATTTAGGAGGTTCTGTGAGGTCTGGGCTTTGGCCAAGCAATGTTATTAATGCAATATAACATACGAAAGCATCTAGAGGACGTCTTCCATGAAGCCACATGACTCTGAGGAGCATAAGCTTCTCGGTTGCATGCCTCACTTAATATTAGTATTCAGAGATAGATAACAAAGGTACTTCGGTCATTGATTTTTACAGGTACCTAGAGATTTCATACCATGATGCTCTCAGATTTGTGTCATCTGCAAAAGGGGACTTCTTTTGTGTATATTTGGTCTAACTTAACTGTTGTTCTTCAAGCCTTTTCTTGGTTGTCATTTCTTCTTATTTATGCAAAACATCAGGGGCTAAGGTCTTACATACAGTCCCTAAGTGGTGGCTTTACTGCCATTGACGGAGAAAAGTCTTTTAAGGGTTTTTATGGATCTTTTCCTTTTTTTTATCTGTTTGTTGGCTTCTATCCCGTGTCACCCTTAAATTCTCTTGGGATGATCTGATTTGATCTTGACAAAATTTCTATAAATTTATTTTTCCCTCCACTACCTCTCACTGTTTTATACAGAAATGCTGCTAATTTTTTTCTACCACCCTCTTTGGCAAGATTTCTACAAATGGGTTTATATTTTAAACTGGTATTGCTCTTGGCTGTCGCAGATCTCTACTTGGCAATAAATTCAAGGGTTTGCTGGCAGAGGTGCTTTCTGGACTTTTTGGCCTTTTCATTATGGCAAGAGATTTATATTGACTTAATTTTTCTTAGGAAAGTTGATAGTCTCTGGGACTGTACAAAGACATCTTATTCAGAAAGGACTCATTAATAACCAGTCATTTCTTGCCAATTAGAAGACAATCAATTTCCTTTTTCATGATGTTATTTAGTGCTTACTATGTCTAGTGCCTCCTGACTCTCAAAGTATTTACACTATGGATACAAGGCTTTTATAGTCTATAAGCCTTTAACTTCTCTTGTTTCTTACTTCTGAACTGTATTAGATAATACGTTTTTATCTACTCTCTCTTATGCTTGGAAATTACCAAGCATTGGAAAACATGGTTTCATTTAGCCCACCTCATTGCATTTTGGGGTAGAATTTTTTCAATCTCCTCATTGTCCTACAACATGGTGGTGTAAAGTTCACAATTATTTCCTTGTTAATTTTTTTTGAAAATATTGCATCATTAGTATGGCAATACAAAATGACCAAATATTTCATTAAGTGATGCTATGTTGTTTCGGAGTTCACAATAAAGCCAATTCCTTTATCCATGTTATCAAGGAAAACCTGTGGATCATTCTTCCATTTAACTACAATTCAAGGACATGTGGCTGTCTTTAATTTTTTGATGAATTGTCATGAAGTAGAAAAAGCAATAGACTTGGGAATCAGAGGACCTTGGTTCAAATTCTACCTCCGTTCATTACTTTGTGACTTTACGAAAATCTCTTAATTGCTATGGCATCCTCTTACATCATATATAAAATGAGGAGGGGGTGAACTTGATGACTATTATTCTATGAACAGGGCATAAACTTATTTTGTTTGAAGAAAGAGAGGAAATCAGGAAAAATGAAATGAAACTGCAGAGATGAATATTTAGGCTAGATATCAGAAAGGACTTTTCACAGTTTAGCTTTTCCAAAAGTGGGATGGGCTACCTTGGAAGCTTGGTGGGGTTCTTGCTCACAGGAGGGCTTCAAACAGTGGACAACCACTTATAAAAGACTATATGGTGAGGATTTGGGTTGGACATGGTGGGGGCCACTGATGTCTTTTTCAATTTTAAAATTCTGTGGCTTCATGTAGGACATGTATATGCATACAGTTGATGGAGGCAAAGTTATTTAATCTTGTCCTTCAGAAAGAGTGTCATTATGGCTAGGGTTTAGCTCCTCCAACAAAGGGATCAGAATGGATTCTTCACAGGGACATTAACGTCACAAAATTTTGGTGACCAAGAAGTAGAACCTATGGACAGAGAATATCAAAGAGAGGAGGGGAAAAGATTAATGTTACTGAGAAACATCTGAAAGTACTCTGTATGTTCTAGGGGCAAATTCCTCATCTACCTGAATGGATTGTTTATGAAGCACCTACACTATATATGGCACTGGGGATCTAAAGGAAAAAAAAATTTAAAAATAATCCTTGCTTAAATTTTTTCTGGAGTGGTAGAGAGGGATATTAAATTTACACAAAAAAAGTAAACATAAGATAATTCAAGAAGGGAGTGAATACTAATCATTAAGGGAATAGAAAGACTTGCATGAGATACTGAAGGGCAAAATAAGCAGGACCAAGGAAACACTGCATACAGTAACAGCAATAAATACTGTTTCAAGAACAATTCTGAGTGAATAGGTCATTTTGACTATTACAAATACTCAAATTAAAAACAAATGACATATGAAAGAAAATGCTTATCTGCATCCAGAAAGAACTGATAAAAAGAAATATGTATAGATGTGTAGTGTGTGTGTGTGTGTGTGTGTGTGTGTGTGTGTGTGTGTAATGTGTAATGGTAGCCATCTCTGGAGGAGGGAAGAAACAAAGGAAACAAAAGGAGAAAAAAAGAGATCATGAGAAAAGGATGTTCAAGATACTTATACTTAATTCTGTCAATAAAGTAGGAAGCAAGATTCCCATGCTGAGAGCAAAGTTTAAGGGGATACTCTCAGAGACTTGAGGTGGGTGAAGGTTTGGAATAGTCATGTTGGGAAATGTGCTACAGAGCCAATAAAATTAGCACAAAAGATACACTATGTAGCAGTGAGGGCCCAAGTGGTATTAATTAACATAAGCTAGAGTCGAATGCATTGACATAGCTTTCTGACACACTCCAGTAGTGCCCAGCAGCCCCTAAGTAGGGAGGAAAAGGTATATGATATGAAGGCATATCAGGGCTGGAGTTTGGCAGGGTGATAAGACAGCAGGACAAGAGATGTCAGGGAGAAGACAGAACAAAGTTGAACTGTTTAGCTATAAAACTGTGAATGCACAAAAGTTAAAGCAGAGACAGTGGTCCAGAAGAGCACAGAGGGGATGAAGTGCCTGGAAACAATGGATCCAATGAAGAAGAGGTTTAGAAAGACTAGAGAAATAATTATTCAATGATTACTAAAGCAATTTTGCCCAGATGATCATCAAGATACTTGATGTACTGAAGAAGGACAGCCTTGGATCACAGCTAAGTTTAAAGATGTCTCATCTCCTTGATTCACCCAAATGTGCACCAGATCCTGCAGGCAAGTGCCAGTGTCCTCCAAATACTTGCTAACTGCCTGAGTAAAATCAGTCACTGGCTTCCTTCCTTGCTCCCCACTCCATGCCCAATAGCATCTACCAGAGATGAAAAAGGAGAAGATAAGATCTGCTTCGCAAATAGGTAAATCTAAACTTAGAACTTCACTCCATGGCCCTTTGCCTGAGAAGGCCAAGGGACAACACCACTAAATTCTTAGCCTCAATTTAGAAATGAACTTATCAAGCATTTCAAATATCTAGGACCCCCAAAGTGAAAAGAGTCATATAAGCCTGTAAAATGGAAGGAGAAAGAACCAGTAGAACTGGAAAAGGCAAAAAAGTATTTCAGTAAGTAAAATGAACTGGAAGTGATTTTTTTCACACTTAGAAATTAAAAACAAAATTGGGCAGAAGATCAAGAGAACTGTATCTCAATAAAGGGGGTTGGAGGGAGGCTTTCATCTAGCTTTATAAAAGTCTGCTCCAATACTGAAAACAGTGAAGACAAGTCCAGAAATATATGTGCACAGGGGGAAAAAGTGGGCATTTAAAAAGTCATCATGTTACCAATGACATATCTGATATAATTCTAGGTACATTTACTTTTTAAGAATCACTTTGGGAACTTTAGAGCATAAATGAGAAGGCAAAAGTTCTGGCAAATGCACTGAGCTTCACTGCCAGTCACAGAGAGAAAGTTTAAATATGCATTAAAAAAAACTCATTTGGTTTGGCTTAGGTAAGTACAAAAGGAAAAACATCATAAATTTCTGGGCATATTGTGTCAGTCAGCCAAACAGCATTAATTAAGCACCTATTATGTGCCACATGCTGTGCCAAGCAAGCAGTGCTAAGCTTCTTTTGGATCTGGGAGGGGAAGGAGCTACCTTAAAAAAGGTCTCTTATCTCACCTGGGGTCTCATTCTTTATCAGAAAATCCTTCCTGGGCTTACTAGAAAACAGTGTCATTACCTAAACCACAAGAACTGTTTCCTCTTCCCTACAATGAATGGATCTAGTCTGTCCTTGTTATGCTTTGATTTGTTGGTCTCCAAAGGGAAACTACCGGAATTGATGCTTTAAAGAGAGTGGCTTGGGACTCAATGAAAGCATGTTACTTCTCACCCATCGTCAGGAAAGTCCCTGAAACCCAACAACAACTAGGGAAAAGGTGACCTAAAGCCTGCTAGAGAGAAAACCAGAAATAGACATATAACAACTGGGTGGCTCTTTGTCCTTTATTCAGACAGGAGATAAACCATTGGACTACATCACAAAGCTGACTGCATTATGTGTCTGGAATAGTTCTAAAGTATATGTTCTGCTAGTGGCTTCTTGCTGTAACCTGGTTTCCACATCTGTTAAGTTTCTTTTATATTTAGTGTTTTGTAGAGATGAAAGAATACTACATTAATAAAAGCCTTTGGTTTAAATTCCTGTCTCTGTCATTTACCAGCTCTTTGACCTCAGCCAAGCTGCTTCACCTTTAAGAGTTTCAGGCTCCTCATTTATCCGCAGGAATCAAGTCACAGACTCATTCCAACTCCTTGTAGAACTGGAAACTCCGACGTCATCTTGTATAACACCTAAGTATTAATCCTATAACCAAGATACCAAACAAGCAATCACACAGTCCTCTATCTGAAGCCTTCCAGAGACCAGAATGCTCTCCCTCCTTATCTCCAGTTTTGGCAGAAAAAAGGCTCATTTTACTTTTGAACAGTTCAGATAAAGAGTGATAAAGTAGAAAGAACGGTGAAATTTGGAAGACGGCTGTATTTCAGCCCTAACTTGGCTACCTTCCAACTGTGTAACATTGGACAAGTAAGTGCCTTTTACAGAGCTGTGCCTGTTCAAAGAGAAGGCTAGCTTAGATGACTGACAAAAACTTTTCTAATTATAAATTTATTGTCCAAACCTAGTTCTTCTGACTTCAAATCCAATGCATTGTCACAGATACAGTATTGTGAATTTTTTCTTTATTGTTCAGTTATTTTGACTGTATCTAACTCTGTTACCCCATCCGGCATTTTCTTGGCAAATATACTGGAGTGATTTGTCATTTCCTTTTCTAGCTCATTTTTACAGATGAGGAAACTAAGGCAAATAGGGTGAAGTGACTTTCCCAGGATCACAGAGCTAGTAAGAGTCTGAGCCCAGATTTTAACTCAGAAAGCAGTCTTCCTAACTCCAGGCCCCAAACTTTATCCACTGCATTGACCCAGAATTCTCTTTAGTAAATCTTTTTAAATGTATAGAAGATTTTTTTAAGTCACTTTGATGTTAACATGTTGAGCAATTTTTTTACTCCGAAGTTCACAAGTAAAGTAAATGATCTGTCCAAACAAAAACCTTTTAATGAAATTGGACAGAAGAAAAGACAAGCTCTGGAGTCCAAAGAGTCGGGTTCAAATATTACCTCTGATATTTGTTTTCTGTCTCACTTTTGGAGAACCACTGAGTTCATTTAGCCTCCTTGGGTATGAGTTTTCTTATTTGTGAAATGAGGAGATTGGACTATATGGCCCCAAAGGTGGTTTCCATCTCTAGATTTGCTGTGATAGTCCCATTTATAGGGAGCAAAGAGAAACTACATCAAAACAGGCAGATACCTGATTTGAATAAATGACACATTTCTTGATTCCAAAATATCAGAATTATCCTAAAAATATTCATTGTTTTGTTTAGAGGCAGCAGAATGCATGAATGACATTCTAGAGCAGAGCAGTGGCTTCAGTAGTAGGAAGGAGCTGCAGCAAATGTGAAAATGGCAGAGAACACTATACCATTTCCATGGAGGCATAAGAACCACAGGAGGGGCCCAAAGAGAAGGTGGCTTGGAGAATTCCATCCTAATTGACATCAATTTCCTAGGGCATTAGGTCCTTCTTGGAATGATCCAGGAGACTTGCCTTCTTCAAGATAATAGTTCATGTGAAATACCTCTGGGTGACAATGGACTGCAGGGTCAATATGAGTAAGCCATGCGATTGCAGCAGCCAAAAGAAAAAGCTGAATCAATAAACATATAGTGCTCCAAACTGGGAAGACAAGGGTACTTGTCTACTATGCCCTGGTGAGGAGACATCTGGAGCATTGTTTTAAGTTCAGGTAGCCGCATTTCAGAGGGAACAATGACTGGGGTGTGTCCAAATGAGAGTAGTTGGTCAGCACAGAAAGGAATTTAAAAACCACCTTAAAGAAGAAATTTTGGTTGTTTATCCTGGAGATTAAAAGACTTAGAGAGGTTTTGACAGGGATGATGCAAAAAAGAATTTTAGATTTGTTTTGTTGGTTTCAAAAGTCAAATGGAGAAAAAAAAGCAAAAGATTTCATCTCTGCTTAAGGAAAAGCTTCCTAACAATGTGATCAAAGGATTTACACTTTGAAGGATCTTTGACATTCTCTTTTCTTACTCCTCCATTTCACAGTAGAGGAAACTGAAGCCACATAATTCCCTAAGTAGCAGAGCTGAGATTTAAAAAAAATGCAAATGCTTTGTCTACAAATTCAATTCATTTTCACTATCTCACATGTTTTCTGAATTGTCCAAAAAATGAAATGAAGTGTTATGGTAGATAATGAGTTCCCCATCTGTAGAAGTCTTCAAGTGTCATAGGACTGGATGACCGTTTGCTGAGTATTTTCAATCAATTAATTAATAAGCATTAAATGCCTACTGTGTACTAGGAATTGAGTGAGACACTGGATTGTGCACAAGATCCTTGCTTCGGGGACAGGCATGATTGTTAACCTCTACATTCCTTTCAGGCTCTATGAAACTATAATTCTAAAATGTTATGCTTATTCACAGACATTGAACTTGTGTTTTCCCTCAGAATATTTCCCAGAAACCCCCACCCTCAAGATTTAATGCAAGATGAACTTTTATTTAGTTATATATTAGTTTAGCTTCTCTAACTTCCTTTATAGAAGAATTAGACTGAAGGGGAAAGGGACAGAGCAAGACAAAGTAGCCTTACATGCTATTGTCTCTATAAATTTAATTTGTTTTCATTTTGATAGAAAATAAAGGTCTTGGACACTTTCTACACACAGGCACAAAACAATCAAGTTTTGGGGAAGTCTTTTAATGTTGTCATTGGAGCACCCAACTGCCATTGGGAACTCTTTCTTAGCTACTATTCTAGCCACCTTTTTTGAAATCAGGTTTCTAGATTTTTTTTCACCTCTTATAAATTGCTATCACAGATAATTCTGTTCGTTTGCTTGCTTGCTTTTACTAGAATTTGCTTCCTCTTCCTTTCCCTATCAATGTACCAGACAGAATTCTCTGCAGTGACAAAAGGGAGCTTTACGGAAGATGTACAGTGGTCAGGTATTTGTGGACCTAAGGGAAGCTCACATGGCTACATTAGAGACACTCAAGGGAATATAAAGGGACAGTGAAAATGAGGGATTGAGGCAGCCTGACATTTCCCAAAGGGGCAGAGATTTATACCCCAAGGGTGATAATGGGAAGGTTAGGCAAGGGATACAACAAAGAGCTGCCAGAGAGCTTGGGGCACAGTGGTAAGACATAGCAGGCCCCAAGGGCCTTGTAAGAGATTCTAGGTCACAAGGAGGGAACCTATGGGCTCGAGGCTACATGTGGTCCTTAAGATCTTCAAGTGTGGCCCTGTGACTAAATCTTAACTTCAGAGAACAAATTCCACAAAACTTGGACTCAGTCAAAAGGCCACACCCAAGGATCTAGAAGGCCACACCCAAAGACCTAGAAAGCCACATGTGGTTTCAAGGCCTCAGGTTCCCCACCCCTGTTGGTTGATGCACATAGTTACACCAAACACATATGAAGACTCCTCCTGAATCCTGTCTTCCCTCCAACTGGATCAAGGCAGCTCAGAGACCAAAGCAGCATAAGAACTTTCTAGCTAAGTGTAGAATGCTTTCATGCTAGTCTGGCTGAAAGCTAGAATTTTCTACCATAGAAGCTTCCATACCCCAAAGACCAAGAAATAGATGTTTGGAGCTGGAGCGAGGTGGGAAATGTTGCCAAGATGGAGCAGAGAGTGGAAGAACAGGAGGAAGGGGTATAACTAAGGTACAGACATCTTCTTGTGCAGAGAAAGACAAGGCCAGAAAAACCAGGCATTTTTCTAGACACTCTACAATTCTAGATTGTTTACTTTCAGGCAGGGACTGTATATTATTTAGATTAGTATGTAAGTGGATTTGTTTTAAAATAATTTAAATCAAGACCTTTTGAAAAAACTCATGGATCAAATTTGGGGGTCGGTTCATGATTTGGACTAAGTTTTTAACTGAATCACTACACAACTGTCTGTTTCCTTATCTTTACTACTAGGTGGTATGAGATAGTTCACAGAGATGCTTAGTGGAGGGGGTGGGAGGAGTGAAGCTCCCTCAGAAAGGGAACTGATAAAAACTAGGGATGCTAGTTCAGGTGGACAAGTAAAGTATAAAAATATTGAAGTGCTGAAAAGAATGCCATGAAATTAAGAAATAAAAAAAATAGATTTAATACCAATCAAATTTTTCCTGCAGTGAGACCTTTCAGACTCCCAAGAATCTTATCAAAGGAATGGTGAATGGAGAATGCCCTCTAATCAAGTATCATTTTTTCCCTTCTTGTGTAAGTGCTTTATAGGCTGCAAAATACTTTCTACTCT
>JAQQSK010009845.1:0-12915 GCA_028658325.1 Potorous gilbertii | reverse complement strand
CTTTACAAAAATGTAGAGAATTCTGAATTATCTCATCATCACCTGAAATTACAAATAGCTTATATTTTTAAGTCTACACTTATTAAACAATGCAATGAAATGACAGAAACTGTGCTACACATCAGTGAAGGCTACCTAGCACTATATGACAGTGTAGTTAGGATTAGACATAAAAAACTTGCTATTTTTCATAAACAAGTTACACATTTCTACACTACACATAAAAATTCCAAATATTGACTGATATTTAATGAACAAATGATACAGGGATCAGACCATTATCACAGATAACTAACTTTTTACTATCATTATCTGTATGTAACTTTGATCCATAGATGCTTAAGAACAAAGTTTTTGGTAGATTTTGATATATCAAGTACTCTAATATTCAAACTGTATAAGAAAAAAAGAAAAAAGAAAGAAAAAAAGAAAAGAGAAAGGAAAATAAGAAGGACATAAAGTATTTGACAGTACAGAGAACTAATCAAAGACATAAAAATAAAATCATGCGGGAACAGAATTAGGTGTATATTATCTTTTTCCTGCTGTCTGACATTGGCATTATCCCAAGGATGATTCCAGTGAATCTGCAGTTCAAAAGATAAGCTTTCATTACAATACCATAATTTAATTATTAAAAGTAGCTATTTTATCCACTTGTACAATTCTATGCAGAACATTAAATAAGAAAGAATAATGCAAGCTAGTAACTGGTACCAGAATCATGTCTATCTCAATAACAATTCCCTTAAAAATAGAAAGAATGATATGAGTCATAGCATAATACCTTATATAGATAAATATTTTATAATTACAAAACACTATCATATATGTTATCGTATTGAATACTCACAGATTATTTTGAAAGTAGGTAGCATAAATATTTTTATCACTATTTAAAATTCAATGTTGAAGAAAAAAAAGAATTCATTATATAAATATTTAAATAATAAGACACCACCCAATCTAAAACCTTCAGGGAAAGCAAGAACATGATACAAAATTGAAATCTGATACAATAATACACCCAGGCAATGTCTACATGATCAACAAATAAAACAAAAAAAAAAATTCCAACTCTTCCCTTTTATCCAAATGGTCAAAAGTGATCTGCTTCTCTAGCAAGCACTATGATTGGCTGAGACCCAGCAGTACTGATATCATGGATTGTATTACTCTGTAGGAAGACCATGGTCCATTGGTTTGGTTGAAAGTTGCAGGTCATAACAGTTCTAAAATGATTCTGCTGCTGAGTGCATAGAGACAGTCACAGTCTTTTCCTGGTAGGGTGATAATTAAAACTAGATATAATGGTAAAATGCCTCAGAATGAATCCAGGGGGCATAACTATTTGTGTGCCCAGAGGTATAATAATCTGTTTCACAGCTGCCAACACATGCTGACTTCTAGTGGGAATTATGGGGAAAAACCTATTTGAGCAAAGCCAAGAGAATGGTATCTATACACAGTGGGTACATTGAACCATGATTATAAAATACAGCTTGCCTAATCTACCACAAGTTATTTTAATGCTGAAATATAACAAAAGCTGTAGGATTGGGTATGCAGTTTACTAATTGTAGCATTCTCAGGAACTGTAATGTGACTGTTCACAAAGAACAAAGTTGCTCAATCTTTCTGTCATATCTCCTGCAACTAGATTAATAGTATAGATATTGTCTGCTACTTCTATTACATCACAGGATGTAATAGAACCTAATTCCTTCTTTGTAATATACTATATGCTAAGGAAGTATTTGTTGGATAAGGAAAACATTATGATGGTTCTTCTGGACGGAGAAAGTGCCATTCTCAAGTCCACCTAACCCGTTTCTGCAAAGTGAAGCTTAGGGTCTATTTCTTCTATATGGTTTCAGAGAAAGCTCTGTGCTTTGTCAACCTTTGTCAAGGGCCTTTGTCAGTTAAGTCTGACAGGCAGTGAGCTCATCCCTCTTCTGAATATCATGCTTTTTGTTAGACATTGGACACCTTTTATTGCATTTTTACATTCTGAATAAGTGAATAAATGAATGAATGAAAAGCATGTATTAAGTACTTTATATGTGCCAAAATACATGTTAGCTGTTAAGAATATAAATATAATATAATATAATATATAAATATATATATATATATAATAAATACAAAATTGAGACCACTCCTGCCCTCAAAAAGCTTCCATTACAAAAAGAAAGATACTTTTTTCTGAGAAGCAATAACCAAGGAAGGAGATTATGATCTGAAAAACAACAAAAGTGATGAGAGGAACAGTAGGGGAGTTAATTAACATTCCCTTTCCAGAGTCAGTGGTTCTGATAATTTTATTAATCTCAGAGAAAGAGATGAGTTAGTACAGGCAGAGAGTATACATGAGGTAGTATGGTTAAAAAAAAGTTCAGGTTGAAGAAGAGGATGGATAGTCCAAGGGATAAAAACATTGAGAGGCCTTCCCAGGCATGGGCCCTAGAGAAGAGCTTTAGAAAGTCATGCAGCAGTTGGGACCAGAGCAGCTAGAATTGCTTGGAAGATCACTCTGCTTTTTATAGAAGTTATATGTACATTTCATATTCTCTTCTGGACTGTGAACTCCTTGGAACTTTCTGGATTTCATCTCCTCACCAATCTCCTTCCCATCCAGAGGGCCACTTTCCTAAATAGACACTCCCTAGATTGGACCAGTCTTACATCAGGGACTCCAGTCATGCTTGCTTCGTTACTGGCTCAACTAATTCTCTTAACTTCAGCCAACTTGCCCTGAGCCAGGTATCTTTCTCCTTCTGCTTTGAGGCTTTCCTTTATATGCTGTCTTGCCCATTAGAACATAAGCTCCTTGAAGATAATGGTTTTCTTATTTCCTTCTATTTGTATCTCCAGCTTTTACTTACTTTTAAAAACAGTAATTTGCACACTATCATCTCCCCCCTCTCTTTCACCATGCCCTGAGGTGGGGAGGGGAACATATTTGTCTTCACATCCTCCATTAGAGAGAAGAAATCATGGTATGGAGCACAACATTAGCTTTGGAATGAGAGACCTTGGGTTAAGTCACTCCTTCAATATGTGGTATTTGTGTGACAATGGGAAAGCCATTAAACCTACTTAAGTCTCATTATGTATAAAGACCATATGGTCCTGCGATCCTCTGGTATGTAGCATAGGATTTGTCTCAGTCTTCCCAGGAATTTTGATAAAAGTAGCTTCACTTTTACTCCAAAAATAAACTTAATTGCATTTTTCCTGACTTGTATCAACTCCAAATCCTTCATCTTGACATAGATTTATACCTAGAAAGAAATGTAAGAGATTATCTCATCCAACCTGCCCATTTTATAGATGGGAAACAGTCCCCAGAGAGATTAAGTGATGTACCCAAGGGTAAAAAGATAGCAGACATATCGTAGCACAAGTAAGATTTAAATTCAGGTCATTAAATTTCAAATCTGATGGTTTTTTTCCATTACACAATGCTGCAATCCTTAATGTTTATCTAGTGGCCTTTTGGGTTTATCTATTTTTATATTCTAGATTTTTTTTTAATTTTGCTTGCAAACTAAAAATACTGCAAAGCAGTCTGGTGCAATGAGTAGCTGTCAGTACTCCTGTCAGCACTCAAAGCCTATAAGCTTCAAAATAATTGCCCATCTGAATCAGTAAAGGAGTTTCCTTAACAGGAATTCTCTATGTTGATGAAACTGCAGTTCATAATGAAAAACTAGAAGGTGCTAGAGAATAGAACATGATCTATGTGATTCCTTTTGTGCAATACTCAGGACAACGCTAGTTATGAAAGGTATCAATGTTTTGTTTTGTTTTTATTTGAAAGGCTGCAGATAGTAGTGGGGAAAGGATTTCATGTGGAGTCAGTCAGTCGATAAGCATTTAAATATCCAGTGTTTTCCAGTTACTATGCTAAGGCATTAGGAATATAGAAACAAACAAACAGAAAGTTCTTGTCAAGGAACTTCTGTCAGAGAAGAAAACACATACAACACATAAGCAAGCATATCCAGAATACATATGTAAAAACATAAAACAAATAAAAGATAATGGGACCACTACATCTAAGAAAACAGATTTGTGTAGGATGTGGCAAATGAAGTGATTCTCAAATGAGAATCAGCATTTTGAGAGGTAGGACTGAGGAAGGAATACATTCAAGGAAACCTATGAGAAACAATCAAGAGACTTGGGTTTTAGTCCTGGCTTTACTTGACTTTTGTTATCTCATCTCTAATTATTAACTTCTTCATATCCCCTTGTCTTCATTTTCTCTCTCAACTCTGCATCTTTTGCTCTGTTTAGTTTCAGCTCCACAGAACAAGAAGTTCCTCCCACCATAACACAGTACTTTCAATCTCATTATTTTAGTTCAATTGTGTTTGATTGTTCATGATCCTATTTGGGGTTTTCTTGGCAATGGTAATGGAGTGGTTTGCCATTTTCTTATCCAGCTTATTTTACAGATGAGTTACTGAAGCAAAATATCTAAGGTAAGATTTGAACTCAGGTAGATGAGTCTTCCTGACTCCAGGGTGAGCATTCTATCCCCTGTACCACCTAGTTGCCCCTGTAATTTCATCACTATAATGCTTACTCAAGTCTTAACCAATCACCTCTGTCAATCGCCACTCCTATGCTTGGGGCTGGAGGGTAGAGTACCAAACTCCTCTCAATGCCTTCCTTTGCAAAGGGCAGAAATTAGACTTTCAGCTTACTCTACTCTGCATCTTCTCTGTCTGGTTTCAACTCTATTCTGCCTCCTTTTATGTATTTTCTCATTTTTAGATAGGAAATTCCTTGAGGACAGGGACTGTTTTTGTTTTCCTCAAATGTAACCCCAGCATTTAGCTCAGTGCCTGGCACATAAAAATGTTAATAAATATTGAGTTGAATTGAAAATTAAATTCTTCACCTGGGGAAAACAGGTCTATTATGGTACCCTGTAGTGTTGTTGTAAAGACAAATAACAGGTCCATTCATCTTTATTTCAATTCTATTCAGCAAGCATTTATTAAGTGCTTACTCTTGCTAGGTTCTGGGGATTGTAAAAAAAAAAAAAATGAAATTGCCTTCACCAGTGCTTAGCACAAAGTCACACATTCTGAATGCTTGATAAATGCTCTTTGACTTACTGACTCCCTGACTTCCCTTAAGGAGCTTATACCATATTTACATCTTTGACAAGTTATAAAAGGGTCAATAGAACATGATGTGAGGCTACATATAAGACTTTTAGATTTTTGAGCTAATATAGAGCTCCAAAGTCGAGTCAGAGTCAGAACTTTACATACACAAATGATTTGTTTCTCCAGGAAAAGAATTCAGGATTATTAGAAGAATGTTTTCTACTTAGGTTAAAAAAAAGTACCATGATTATGTTAAGTACTGATTAATTAGAGTTGCCCTTTAATGAGTAGTTGCTAAATTTGAACCTGAAATCTTGTACTCCTTTAAATACTGTTCTGTGTCATACCCTTCCTTTTATGCTATATGTAAATGTTAGTAAATAATGAAGAGTTCAATTATATCAGTTTTGATTAAATGTTTTTTTTAAGAGAGAAAAGTATGATTAACTAGATTGTGTGCTATTACCTATGCTTTTATTTAATCATTCCTGTGGAAAATGTTGGCAGGTTTCAAATGGTTAAAAATGATTGATTCACATTTCACCTGGTGGCAGTTATCCAAATCACAGGCATAATGTGTAAAAGGAAATGATCTTCAAGGTATCAAAACATATAACCCTACATTTTTGGAGTGATGACCAACACAGGAGTAATTTTATTCTTTTGTATGTTTAACAAAAGCGTATAAATATGGTACTGAGATAGTAGTTAATAGAGAGTGCTTATGAATTCTAACTCCTGAGTGGAAGAGGGGTGATTTTTAATACCCTAGGAAATATTCCAGGATTTAAGGTTCAGGTCAGAAAAGGGAGATTAACTGGGTAGCACTAACCTTGGGAGTTTACTTGTGGGTAAGCCCAAGTTAGAGGACTTTCAATGCTGAGCTCAGTCACAGAACTTTCTAAAGCAGGTGTGTACTTGCACGTTCATGTGCTCATGTGTGTACGTGTGCATGTGTGTGCACGCTATACACATAACCAAACTGGTAAAGTCTATGGACTGCTTCTCAGAATACTGGTTTATGTCTTTATGCTTTCCATTACATCATGTTACCTTTTACTATTTAAAACAAAACAAAACCAAAACATAAACACAAACTTCTCCTTTTTTTGAGCAGGACATCCTTAGCTCCTGCCTCAGAATTTATAGACTTATGATGCATAGACCAGTTACAATATTAATTTGTCTAATTTTTTAGTTAAAAGAAGATAAAAACAGTTTTTTTTTAAAATACACTGATGAAAAGGTAAGCTTGAACTTGAATTGGGTATCCTGAGGAATGATTATTGATGAATTATGGTAGAAGAATATTGATAAAGATTATGCTGGTCATTTTTTTCCCTGTAAGCATTAACATGTCATTTGATATTTAATAAGTCTGATAATCTATGACTTCTTTCCAGGAGGTACTTGCTCTTATTTTGAAATTCAAAGGCCCTCAATGTTTCCTCAAAAATTAGGGTGATTTTTATTCTTGTTGATGCATAAATCCCTCTCAAAAGATCTAATCAACACCCTGATAGACATAATTTTATTTTCTTAGGGATACCTAAAAGATGAATTTGCTGTTAATTAATATATAAATTATCTAGAGGTCAGTAGGTTGAAAAAAGACAACTAATCATCCACTTATTCCATTTGTGGTCATGATGTTAAACTGTATTATCACAGTTGAGAGTGTAGTGAAGTAAAAAAAAAGGGAACTATTTCAGTAGCATTATAAATATTATCTTTAATAAATTACAGTCACATTAACCATATTTTATTACAGGCCATTCATCCATTCATTTGTTTGTTTTTGTGTCTAGAGTCTTTATATCCCAATAGCCCTTTGATTCGTTTCAACAACAAGGAGTGGCTTTAATACATAATGCTCATACACTCATACTATAAAAACATGCCAATTCTCTAAAATAGAAAAATTATTTGAATTGCACAGAGGGAGAAAGTGTTCATGCTGAGTTTATAAATAAAATGTTCTGGGTGTCTAGTGTCTGGGATATTACCACTTAACATGAATTTTTGTTGAATAGTTATATGGAGACATTAATTTTTATATCAGAATTCATGCCATGAAAGCATTCTTGCTTTTATGTTTATGTTAGTTGTATCTTGTTCTGCTTCCCCTGAGCAATCCCCTACCCCTTGTAGTCAGTATAGTTAATTTATAAGTAGGCAATATAAAGGAGAATAGCAGGAAATAAAATTTAAAAGATCAAAGGAGCATAATATACAAACTGTATCATATATGAACCAAAATCCACATCCTGATAATCACAAGTACTGAATCAGCAGAAGCCACCTAGCTTTAGTGCCAAGTTTCTGGTCCTATGATAAGTAAATCTCAGAAAAAAATGGCACACCTCCAAAGCTCTAGACCATCAGAATTTCAGAAAAGGACCTAATATTTTAAGATGACATAGACATCCTTAAAGTTTTACTAACCCGTAGACGATTTGGATGTGTTTAATTATCCATAAGGTGATACAGATAAAAGTTAGTCTGCTCCTCCCAGAGCCCTATAAAAAAGAAATCTCAAAGTCTTACCCTCTGAGCACTCTTTTCTCTCCTTCAGGTCTATGATGCCTAGTGTTCCCAACTCTAATCCATGTTTATGTGAAATACACACACACACACACACACACACACACACACACACACATATATACATATGTATGTATATATGTATATGTATTCTCTGCCTCTTCTCTTCCCTATACTCTCCTTCATGCAAACTGCCTCCCTCCACCACCCAATCTTCTCTCCCTATGCCATCTGTCTCTATATTCCATCCCACTTTTTACTACTTGTCTCTGTACTTTCTGTATATTTTTCCCTCATTCCTTTAGGTTACTAAAACAGAGTTGCCACTTTGGTTCCTGCTACCAAACCTGCTCTTTCCTGGTGAACAGTAAAATAACAGGGCTTACCTGCCCCCATTTAATAATTCCATAAATGAATTACCAATTAAATGCTCATCCACATTTATTAGTTGGTTTTTACTTTAGGAGATTTATCTGAAATATGAAAAACATCAATTTTGATGTCATCCTCTACTTCCGTGAGGAATAAAAATCACTTACTCAATTTATTATCACTTATTATTTATTATTACTTATTAAGACTTACTCTGGAGCCAAGCATTGTGCTCCATTCCAGACATGGAATGAAAAAGCAAAAATAGCCCCTGCCTTCCACAGAGTCTTCATGAGGCACCAAGATGACCTTACCTTGCCAATTATGTGGAAGGCAGTTAATAAATTATAGGACTGCTATAATCTCTACCTTCTCAGAAAGTTCAAAATCCTAAATATGTAAATAACCTGCAGCTTTTACCAATGATGATTTCTATAAGACACCAATGGCATTGTCAAAGGTCTGTAAGAACGGAAAAGGGTATGGGAGAAACAAAGAAAAGCCATTTCTTCATATTGCAACTATCATCTTTGAGTGGTTTTTCTCACCCATCAGATCACCATCTGACAACCTCCTATCATCAACCTCTATTATTTCCTCCTCTTCATTCTCTGATATTGTGGTAGACCTTTTACATGTGGAGGCCAACTTCTGAATACACCAATGAACCCCTCCCATCTTCTCCAGTAGATTCAGCCAGTATAATCTCCTCTGTCTCACAATAAGGGAGCTCCAGGGTATACATCAGAGGTGCCAAAATTACATCATAATCCCCCCCAAATATTGTCCCTACTAATATGTATAGAGTCATAAGATAATTAATTTAGAGCTAATGGACCTTACAAGGACTCATTTATTTTAAAAATGAGGAAATTGAGACCCAGAGACAATACAATAGGCTTATGATCTTTATCACTGGATGAGATCACAAAAGGTTCAATAAAGGAAGACCAGTGGTTCTTGAGTTCACTAGCTCAATGCATGAACTAATTCAAGAAAGTAGAACACTAACATAGTCAATTCCCTATGTTAGGACTCCTTTCCTTTGAATCATGTAGTTTGGATGGCATTACATTTAGGAAACCTTAATGTTTCAACAAATGTTTTGGAAATGATTCCTGACGTAGCCAAGTTCCCCTCAGTTAGTGCTTACTACTTTATCTAATAATCAAATCTCTCTGTCTCTCCCAGAATTTATAGCTGGAAAAAACTTAGGCATAGACACCAACAGTTTCTGTAAAATGTAACATTTCCTAGCTAGAAGGAGAAACAGGAAGATCAAGAAATCGGAAACTTTGGACTGTTTGGCCAAGAGTTCTTCAACATTTATTGTTATGGCACTTTGGGACCCTTTCTAAAAATAATACTTTTAAATACATAAAATGAAATTAGATGGTCATAAAAGAAAACTATTACATTGAAATTATTGTCACAATTAATAACAATATTCATTGAACCCAGATTAAGAACCATCATTTCTTTGACTTGGGGAAAAACACATATACTCAAAAACTCTTAATATATTCTATTCTATTGTTCTATCCCTGATGGATTTTATAAATGCCTTTATTCCCACTGTTACTTAAGATCAGAGTGTGCTTAGGAAAAAGGCCCTGATGTGTTTTTTTATTGTACAGATATATGGTATTATATATGGTGTATTGGGAATATTATAAGAATTCTCCGGGGACTATGAATCATGGTTTAATTTTATTTATGATCATATCATTCTCCCTAGACAAAACCCTAAAACCCGAATGTAAGACTCAATTTTCCCTTAGAAGAACACGCTGATGGGTCACATGTTGCTTCTGTAAATGTCAATGCTAACTTGAAGGCAAAACTCCTCCACTATAGCTGAAGAGTTGTTGCTGTTTTTAATATGACTCTTCATGGCCCCATTTGGGCTTTTATTTGTCAAAGATACAGGCGTGGTTTGACATTTCCTTTTCCAGCTCCTTTTACTGATGGATCTGAACTCAAGTCTTCTTGACTTCAGGCCCAGTGCTTTAACTACTGTGCCACCTAGCCACCCATATAACTGAAGGGAGAGGGTAGCTAAAAGAGACCAGATTAGAAAACCAGTACTGACCCATAAGGGATGGTCTTAAAGGTCAACAACTTTCTGCCTGGGAGAGCAAAGGGAGGAGACTACAAAAATCCTCTCATTACAAAGCAACACCTTCTATTAGATATACATTATAGAGGAATAACTTTCCAACTGGAAGAGAGCTGAAAGCCACTAAATTCTAATTTTTAGATGAAAAGGCCACAGTAGGTTAAATAAATTGCCTAAGGTCAGGATTCTTACTCAGATTGTCTGACTCCAGAATTCATGCTCTTTTTCCTCACTAGTCCTCTATCCCTACACACGTATGTATTATAGATTTGTTGCAGAACTGATAAAAAGAAAAAATGTAAAAGCAGAAACAGGGCCTGATAGGAAAACAATAACAATGCCCCTTGGGCTTATCATTTGTTTCCATACCTTTTATCCTCCCACTCATTTATATGGGAAAATGAAGCACTTAGGGAGCTACTGAAAATATTGCAAAAGATCAAGCACTCAGGGATTTGTGAAGTTTCTTTTTTCTGTAAAGAGTTTTTAGGTACAAGATCCCTTTTGGGAAAGTGACGTGGACTTTCTGACTCAAGGCCTCTGATTAAAGCTGCCCTTAGTAACCAAGAACTTTTCTTTTTTCCTAGACCTGTGATTTCAACCCTTTGGGAGCTTCTAGTGTGGAAAAGCTACTAATATAGGTTTACAAATGTTGTGTAATTTATAGTTTTAGGATATCATCAGTGTCATGGTCAGGTTAAATGACTTGCCAAAGGTCGCACAGATACTATGGTTCAGAGGCTGGAATCAGCCCAAGTCCTCCTAATGCTGAGACTAGCATTTTATTCTCTTTTCCATTAATTCTTCCTGACCAAGAAATACAGATCAATAGCATTGAACAGCCACTAATTATACAAGATAATATTCTCTTTATCAAGTCAGTTAGGGGCACAGTGAATAGAGCTGAGGGTGGAGGAAGGACTAGATTCAGGAAAATCTGAGTTAAAATCTGGCCTGAAGTACTTACTGTGTGACCTTGGGCAAGTCACTTAATCTCTGTTTGTCTTAGTGTCCTCAGCTGTAAAGTGGAGATGATAACAACACCTAATCTGCAGAATTGTTGTGAGAATCAAATGAGATACTATTTATAATGTGGTTATCATAGTGTTTGTAACATAGTAGGTTCTTAAAAAATGTTTATTCCCTCCATCCACTCCCTGTTTTAAAGACCTTGACACCTGGAATTAATAATCTCCTCAAGAAGAAACAGTTTTTGACTCTGAGTCAAAAAGATCAAAGTCAAAGCCCATTTTTCCTAACTAGGAGAAATAGATCTCAGCAGAAAACACAATCTGGTAGCTCTTGCTGGGAGAAGCTCCACAGTCTCATGTCCAGGATTAGCATCCTTGACAGTAGCTGATAATGTGGCCACAGGACCAGCAGAGCAGTGATGAGCAGCAGCCGTCAGTGAGATCAGAGATGATAGACTGTGTAATTGTGTAAAACCCACAGAATACAAGCCCACTGAGATCAAATGCCACTAAAATACCAAAAAGACATCAGTGACTTTGCAGTGAGGGAAGAATGAGTTTTCTCTCTATGAGTGAGTACCAGCTACCCATATCCACCTTGTGTACACCTATCTACCTAAGTGTTCCTTCAGAGGAATGACCTTTAAATATCTTTTCCTCCTACCTACAGTACAAATGTTTTTCAGGAAATCTGATCTAGGCTTAAGATAAATATTGATATATGTCTTACTATTTGTTATTCAGTCATTTCAGTAATATCTGATTCATAAACCCATTGGAAATTTTCTTGCCCAAAATACTGGAGTGATTTGCCATTTGCTTTTCCAGCTAACTTCAAAGATGAGGAAACTGAGGCAAACAGGGTTAAGTGACTTGTCCAGGGATACACAGTTGTTATGTGTCTGAGGCCATATTTGAAATCAGTTCTTCCTGATTCCTGACCCAGTACTGTCTTCACTGTGCCACCTAGCTGTACCATTTTACAGTGCTATTTCATTAAACTTCTCCTGCTTGAAATTGTGTCTTTTGGCTAACAGGTAAATGTAACCATGGTTACATGACAATGTTGACTCACAAACTGTACTTTTAAGTGGATATGAACCAATAGACTACTTTACACCTAGATTCACGTTGATAGAAGGAGATTTATTTAAAATAGTGGGTGCTCCTAGTACTACATATACAAATGAGGGAGCTAAGGCCCAATGTTATGTAGTTAGACTTTGGGTAAAAATTTTCTAACTCCTAATCCAATATTCTTCCAAATCTACTATACTCTAGGTCAACAAATCTTTGCCTAGCCCTTATGATAGCATAGACATGCACCTGTACTCTGTCTCTCTTTGATTCTCACTTGTTCCAAAGCTGACCCTAGTCATACACACCAACTTCTCACTTCTCTGCCCACTACAGATTTTCTCCCATTAACATTCCTCTCCCTCCATCCCGCAGGGTGGAGGAATGGACATTTTGGATACTTACCTTTACTCTTTTTACCTCTCACCTTTCTCACCTATGACCTTTATATAAGATATCATAATTTCTAATCAGTTGTTTGCAAAAATATCTCTATTATTACCTTGTCCCTAGGTAACAAACTACCATGAATCTGTGTTCCATCTAAGAGAATGTATTTATTTCAAACAAAGTAAACAAACAAAAAAAAAACAGTTAATGATTTAGGCAGACTATGTCTGTGTAACAGACTAAAAGTTTTAATATAATTGTAGCTTAGATCCAGACACCAGGATTATTGTAGGACTCTAATATATCCCAAGGGGTA
>JAQQSK010009844.1:0-12915 GCA_028658325.1 Potorous gilbertii | reverse complement strand
AGATCCTAGAAGTAATAGTGGAATATTTTGAGTGACATGGTTAGATCTATACTTTAGAAAAATAACTTGGTGACTGTGTAGAAAATGGTTTGAAAATAAGGAGAAACAATAGGGAATGAGATCAATGAGAAAGCATTTGTAATCACTAATGCTTAATTAAGATAGTAACTGAATAAGGACCGAAAAGGGAAGAGGTAAATGATATTGTAGAGGTAAAATTGATTATGCTGAGTAACTGAACAGGAGAGGGTGGATGAAGATAGATACAGTAGAGCTAGAAAAGGGAAGTGGTTTGGGGAAAAGTAACTAAGTACATACACTTACTAATGCCAAGTGACCTACTTTTTGCCCCTTGCTGGGATACACCAAAATCAGTTTGGATTAGCTTATATAAATTCCCTGAATTGTTTTGGGATGCCATTTCCCAGCAGGCACTATCTGGAAAGGATTGAATTATGTCTCTATCAGAAAATATTGGCCAAAAGTCAAGGGTGCTATTAACCCAGTATTGCATTTTCCAGCTTCCTCTCACAGGACTCCAAATTTCTGTCAATATCTCTCTAGCTAGTGACGATGCTAATGATTACCACCCTCCTGCTCCCACCTCTTGCTATGGGTGATGCTCATTCTGCCCTTCCCCTGCCTCCAGCCTTTAGCTGTATATAAGATGGAAGGAAAATAGATCCAAGAAGACTTCAGACCATCTCTAATGACTCCCCACCTCCCAGTGGGAGTAGGATGGAATTCACTTATATCATTAAAAGAAGCTAGCTTCTTTCATCTTCTTCCTTTCATCTTCCAAGTAGAGATTTGATAGACCTTTCTTCAGTGCCAGTTGTGAGGCTGGCACAGATGTGAAGTGTAAAGTCAATAATCAAAATCATAGTTTTGTACTGTACTTCCTATTGACATTTCTGCCAACCTGGGCTATTATGGCATGGCAGAAAACACCGGCAACAATGGTGCTGAAAATAAATTAAATTTTTAGTCTAACAAGTGTAAATAACCCTTAGAGCCCCCAAAACTGTCATACGTTTGGATCCATTATTCACAGAAAAAATTTCTCTTAGTTATAATTGTTTTTTCTACAGTCATCACAACTATGATCATCATAAGTTGTTGTGCTGAATTATATACAGGTTGCCCTTTAATAAAGGCCGCATTTCCTGAAATGAAATTTCTTTGAGAGGAGAAAAATAAGCACGTATATATATATATATACGTGCATACACACAATTTACATACTTGTATATGTACTTATATGTTTATATGTGCATATATATACATGGGTATATATACATATACATGGGTATATATACATATATACATATATACACATGTATATGTACATATATACTTATATGTATGTGCATGCATGCATATAAACACATAAAGAAAAATAAATGTTGAAATTAATATTGAGGAGGGGTGGGAGTTGTCTGTTGAACCTCAATAATCCACTTCTACAACTGGAGCTACTTAGTTTGGCTAGATAAAAAGGAAACAGGATCTTGGATTTACAACAGTAACTCTAAGAGATTACTACTAACAAATTTAGAGATCTGTATCCCAAGTCTAGGAAAAGAAAATCCTGGTTGGAACCCCTAAAATGTCATACGTAACTCTTGTCTCTTATTAAGGGAAATTCAAAGTAAAGTAGACAAAAGTCAATGGACCATGATTATATACCAAGTCTTTGGATAAGCCACTTTTTGCGGGGGAAGGCAGTGGGATAAGAAGCAGAGATTTTATTAAGCTTCAGGCAATATTTAATACCATTGAAGACATGATAGATTTTGCTTGTTTTCACATACTGAACAAAGATTCAGGAGACTTGATTCATATTTCAACTACTGTCATTAAGAACTTTGTGTCTAAATAAATCAAAGTATGTATTGAATAACAAAACATTTAATTTGGAATCAGGAAAGACCTAGGTTTGAATTCTGCTTCAGTAAGCCTCAGTGTACTCATCTGTAAAATGGGCATCATACCAGTAGTATCAACCTCGAAAGGATTCTTATGAGAATATGTACAATTTACTTTGTGTAAGAAAGTTCTTAATAGGAGTCTGACTCAAAACTTCTGATTTTCCTGAATGACTGCCAATGAATGAAACATTTCCATAGCCTGGATTAGATGTGACTGGGGACAACTCTGGAAAGTCAAATATATTTAAAAAAGAAGATAGGGCATGGGGCAGAGATGGGCTAACATGACCATGTACATATGCATTGTCTTTTTTCTGGACCAAGTATGTAAGAATATCCCATCCTTATGAGAGTGACACATCTGGGTGCGTGACATGCCTGTCCTGTCAAGAGGAACAACCAGAATCATTTGATAGCAGGGAGCCAATTAATGTAGAGGTTGATTTTCCAGAAGCCATAAGAGTCAGATAGAAAAACTTGCACTAATTCCTTCACTTAACCATTCTTGGGATGACTTGGGATGTCAGGGATGTTGTCTCCTGGGCTTTGTCACCTATTTCCCTGGCAAGTGATGTAAATTACTACTACCACCACCACCACCACCACCACCGCTACTACTATCACTACTACTACTACTACTACTACCACTACTACTACTACCACCACTGCTACTACCACCACTACTACTATACTACTACTACTACCACTACTATTACTACCACTACTACTACTATACTACTACTACTACTGCTACCACTATGTAATAGTAATAGATAATATTTATGTAACTCTCTGTGGTTTGCAATGTGTGTTACATGTATTATTTCATTTGATCCTTATAACCACTGTTAGGGAATTATTATTATTTGAATTTTACTGAGTCTGAGAGAAGTTAAATTTCTTTACCCAGTATCACAAAGTTGGTAGAGTTTGAGGTAGGATTAGAACTCAGGTTGTCCCAACCTTTACACCTATTCCTATGACCTTCTCCTATTGACCAACCCTGTGGCAAGGGCACATGAGAAGTTTATATTAAAAAAACTAAACTCTCAATTCTCTTCCTTCAGTGTGGTGGCTAGAGGGGAGTAAGTAAAGAGTAAAACTTCATCCTAGGGGATAAATGGAAGTGAGGGAATTGATTGACATTTCTGACAGATTTTGCTACGAGGGTTGTTAATTTCCCGCATTCAATAATTAAGTTTTTCTGCTTTTGTTAACAATACAAGGTCTGGGAGGATTAATAAAAGTTTTAGAATGAGATTAAGCATTACACCCCGGTTCTCTCCATAAATATTCTAACAAAGGTCTAAGAAAGATGCCAAACTAAGTAATAGTGAGGAAATCAAAGGAGGAACCTCATCTCGTCATTTTCCTAGAGCAGATCATGAATTTTTCCCACAAGAAAGTTATCAGGAAAGGAGCTGTGGGGAGGGGAGAGGGGAATGGCCTGCTGATTTCAGAGGATTGTTGATAAACCTAGGTTTAAGTGAGGGGCTGGGCAGTTTCACCATCACTCTAATCTCATAGTGGTATATCGAATTCACACCTCAGGCTCAGGCCAGGGAAAAGTCTATAGTTCCATCACTCTGAATCTGCAAAACCTTTCAGCTATGAGGCAGGGGTTAGGGTCAGCAAATATTCCCTTATGCTCCACTCTTACACAAATTTACAGTTGTGTTACCTAAGCCCAAACTGGGGGTGATAGCTTGAAAAGTCCATCAGGACAAGGATCAGACCAGGCCTTAGATTAGACTACTTGGAATCCAATGAAAGCTTACAACTCCCTGGCTTTAAGTCATTTCAGTGATCCTTAAAGAGCACAGCACACAATATTGGCAGAAAACAGCAGCAGGAGCTTAGAGTATGCAAATCGGGACCAGATACAGCCCTAGCCCATTCCCTAGGAGTGCTCAGGCCCAAGCTACAACAAAGTCTCAACCCGGAAAGTAAGGCTGGAAAATTCAATCAGTCAATAGACAATTAGCACCTCCTTTGTGCCAGGCTCTGTGCTAAGCAGTGGGGATAGAAACAAATAAAAAGCAAAGATAGTCTCTGTCTTCAAGGAACTTACAGTCTAATGGGAGAAGACATACAAAAGAAAAAGCGAAAAGTCTGGCAGTGAGGTGGGGATAGGGATGAATGTATTTGGTGTTGGGGCATGATGATTTAGACTTCCAGAGAAGTCTAAAAGCAGTACAGCTGGTGAAAATAGAGGGGAAATGTGTTGAGCCCCATCTTTAAATAGAGGCACTAGAGAACACGAACCTGCCCTTCAAGCAAAGAATTCAATCAGAGAGGCAGAGGGTATTGATGAAATGTATCAGACTTTCAGTATAATGAGATTTCCCAGTGATGAGTTTCCTAGGAAAGGAAGGCATGATGGAAAAATGAGTAAATAAAAAGTTCACTCACTGTGAAGATCTATTACAGTGCTGAGGATGCTCAAGACACAAGCCCAGAAGAGAACAACTGCAAAATACTTTCAAGTAAAGTTTCGGAGAAAAATATCATGGCCACAAAATGTTAGAATTGCTTGAAGAAATGATGCAAAATATTTTTTAGAATTTAAAATGATATTATATATATATGGAATGAAAGCAATAGAGGAAAAAATTGGAAATGAATTAAGAGCTATGGAGAAAAAAGATTTGAAAGAAGAATTCAAAGTTTAATATAAGAGGAACCTTACCCATGAGGAGCTGACAAACTATAGCCCAGGGGTCAAAACTGATCTGGCTTCTGTTTTTACATGATCTGTTAGTTATGAATGGTTTTTACATGTTAAAATAAAATGTTATTATATTTTTAAAATATTCCTAGGTCAAGGGCCAGGCAAAAACAGGCTGTAGGCCAGATTTGACTCTCCAGCTTATACTTAGCTGAATACTGAAATAGGTCAAACAGAAACGAATGACTTCACAAAACAACAAGAGATATTAAAACAAAATGAAAAGTTGAAAAAATATAAGAATTTTAAGGTATCTCTTATCAAAATCAAGTGACCATGAAAATAGGAGATAAGGAGAGATGGTTTAAGGATCATTGTACTACCTGCAAGCATGTCTAAAAAGAAAAGTCCGGACCTCATATTTCAAGAAACCATGAAAGAAAATTGCCCAGACCTATGAGATCAAGAGAGAAATGTGAAAATAGAAATAATGCATTGATGATCTCCTAAAAGAAATTCTAAAATTAAAACTCTCCAGAATATTACGGCTAAAATCTAGAGTTTTGAGGTCAAGGGAAAAAATACATAGCAAACAAGGAGAAGAAAGATTCGGATACCAAGTATAGTCAAAAATAACACAAGAGTTAAGAGCTACCACAGTCAATCAACAAAGAGCCTGTAATATGATATTCCAGAAGACAAAACATACAGACTTACAACTAACAACAATTTACCTAGCTAGACTAAGGATAACCCCATAAGAGAAAAAAAATGAATTTTAAATGAAATAGAGGATTTCTAAATATTAATGATGAGAAGATCAAAGTTGAAAAGGAATTTCAAAATATAAATGTGAATCAAAAGAAAATATAAATGAGCAATCCAAAGGAACTGTACAGAAATGAAATATTTACATTCTAATGAGATGAAGATGATGCATGTCCCCTCAGTCATTAGGTCATAGAGGGAGTTTGAATTATCAACAAATTTATGGAATTATTAATTGAATTATTGTGAAAAGGATTTTAAAAATCATCTTGAAGGGAATACAAAATTCAGCTATCAATCCTTGCTTTCTACTCACAAATTGATTTCTCCCAGCTAATTCAAGGTTAGGAGTGGCTATAAATAGCTTACAGACTCAGTCCTGGTACTCCCAGTCTATTACTAAAGGAATGGGGCTACCAGGAGTTTCCTCTGGGTCTAGGGAGGTGCAGGCAAACCTGTTTGGTTTTTTTTTGGATACTGGCCAGGAAATATTATGATGACAGCAAGCAGAAAATGATGCTTCAATGACATCTGAATAAGACACAAAGAGTACAGAGGCAAGCAATGTGGGTATGGGATAGGGGGAGAGTGAGAGAAGGAGAGGGAAGGACACAGAAAGTCATGTAAAAAACTGTGGATTAGAAGTTGGAAACACTTGGGAAGTATGGACCTATAGCAGGTGGAAAAGTGCTTCGGGCAGGAATTTGGGTTCTCATTTTTACAGGATTTTAAGATTTTGGTGTTGGGGAACAGATTGTTATTTAGGCCACTTTTGGGTTAATTCATTAACATAGCCACATCATTTCAAAGTTATTAATAATACCTTAGTGTTAGTTCATTGATATAATACTTGACTGGTATCCAGCTGGTCTTATTGCACATGTCTGGAACTTATGACCATGGGCACTTGGCAAGATTGAGGGGCCCTTACGGTAAAGCCTAGCTGGTTGTCCTGAATTTAGCAGATAACCTCAGGTTGTGACCTTAGTTAATTTATGAAACAGTTTCCAATAGCTACTATGCTTCCCTAACTTATAAGACAGTTTGCAAGTGACTGATATAATTTCTTAGTTTATAGGGTAGTCTATAAGGTACATTTAGCTTTCCCTTTGGAATCTTACTTCCTACTATTGCTACTTTATGCTGTTTATAAATTTATTTATTATACTAGCTAATGGTGGAGCAAGGGAACCAGAATTAGATGCAATTTTAACAAGTGTTAAATAAGACAAAAATTCTGAAAGAGAAGGGAAGGGAAGAGAAGGGAAGGGAAAAAAATGCACTAGATAAGAAAGAGGGAGAAAGAGTTTGGGAACTCATCTCTCATCATCAGTATGAAAGTAGAAACCTATACAAAGGAGGAAAGGAGAGTAGGCATAACTTGAACTTTACTTTCATTTGAATTGATGAAAGAAGGGTAGAAAATAGTTTGGTATAGAAGTACATTCTTATTAATTGAAAAGAAAATGAATATATACAGGAAAAATACATACACAATGACTACTACAGTGTAAGTGGAAAGAACAGCCACAATTAAGTTAGAACTGTGTCTTGTAGAATTATAAAGAGCAAGGTGAGTCCCAAGATCTTGTCCAAATGACAAGATGTGTCTTCCCCAAGGGAGGTGGAACATGGTATTTACTGTTAGATTTTTTTCATGAGTGTGAATTAGTTTTGCTGATTTTTCCCTCCTCCTCTTAAAATTTTTATCATATCTCTCTAGAATAGGGCAGGGGAAAGATATTGAGGAAAGAGAAGTAGGCAATGTAAAAACAAAAGATATAGTAAAACCTTATTTTTATTTCATGTTCTACATGCCAAGCACTATGCTGAACAGTGAGTATTTGAGGGAAAAAATGCAAATCCCTTCCTTCAGAGAGTTGGAATTCTGTAGGAGACAATGTGCACACAAATAAGTACATACAGTATATGTTCACAATAAGTAGAAGGTAAATTTTAGAGGGGGGGCATTGGGAACTGGAGGGGAGGGGATCAGGAAAAGCCTTAATAAATAAGGTAGTACTTGAATTGAAACTTGGAGGAAACAACAGATTCTAAATGACAGAGATTAAGAATGAATACATTATAGGCATGAGGGAGAGTTAAAATAAAAGCATGAAGACGACAGAGGGATTGCTGTGTGTGACAAACAGCAAGAGTTCTAATTTGGCTGGACAAAAGGGTAGTAAAGCATTATAATGCCATTCCATGGCCATGGATAGTGTACTCTGGCCATCCTCCTCAACAAACTTTCACAGAAATCTGGACTTTGGCCATGGAACCCTAGGCTCTGATAAGCGACCTTTCACTTTATCTAAACCAGAAACAGGACTCCACATCATGTATTGGTCATTTCAAATGATGCTACTGCTCTTGTACTCTACCACAATCTTTCTAAGTCCCTTTTATGGATTGCCTTCTCCCATTAGCGGGCTGCTTGAATGCCGGAATTGTTTTGCATACTTGTTTTTCTGTCCCTAATGCTGGGCATAATACTTAATCTATGGTAATTACTAAGCATTTTTTTCATTAATTCATTCAAAAGTAGGTTAGGGTCGAGTTGGGAAGGGATTTAAATATCACAGAGAGGAGTTTATATTTGATCCTAAAGGTAATAGGAATCCACTATTGAATGGACAATGACATGGTCTGACATGCACTTTAGAAAAATCACTTTGGTGGATAGAAGGAAGATGAAATGGAGAGAGAAGAGACTTCAGGCAATAGTCTTTATAGTCCAAGTGATAAATGTTGAGGGCTGGAACTGGGGTGACTGTATGAGTTGAGAGAAGAAAACAGATATGAGATGGTAAGAAAGTAAAAATAATATTTGGCCATTGATTTGCTATGTGATTTGAAGAAGCATGAGGAATCATGGAAGATCAACGTTGTTAACATGGAACCTGGAAGGATAGTGATGCTTCTGATAGAAATATGGAAGGTTGGAAGAGGACTGGGTTTGGAATAAAAAAGATATTGAGATTCTTATATAAATTGCAACCTACCCATGATTACTCAGCCTAAATGACTCATTCTATATCATGGAGCTCAAAAGGGTAGCAAAGTTCTAACTCACAAAGCACTTCCCCAGAGCCCAGAGCTATCCAAGGGAACAACAGTACAAGACGATCAGGGAGTAGGGTGTGTGGTACACTGAGAGAATAGAATTTTCCTATCAGCATCCAAGAAGTTTATGCTAGTTTCTGTAGTATATTATGGTTAAGTTATAAGCAATTGGAGAGTGGAATGGAAGAGTGTTGGGTGATAATACATAAAGTAAATACATAAAGTAGAGTTGGTTTGGAAACAAACATCAGTGGTATGGTGGAGCCATCTCAAGTGGGATTATGAGAACCAATCAAAAACTGGGGTTTAATTGATCATTTTATTGATTGTCTGGGTTTAATAAAGTGATGGAGAAAATGTTAATGCTTCACACACATTTTTTTTCCTTTACAGAACTGGTTGTTAAACATTGACTTGCACACTTCTAGATGAAACTCTGTTGTTGGGTTTTTCCCATGTTCTGGTGGTTTGCCTATGCCCATAGTTCATCTAATGGCCCCCTTTCAGTCTCCAGACCTCACTGTAGAGACAACTGTGTGGAATTATAATAGTTTAGAGAAGTGTTAAAAAATAAGGAGGAAGGGATGAATAAGAAAAATACTTCAGAAATAATCAATTTGATATATGAGAAGAAAAAGAGAAGGAAGAGCCAAAGAAAACATCAAAGTTTTAAAGATAATATGATAAACTGGAAGGTACCAGAGAAGTGTGGACCCAGGAACTGAAGGCTATCAAGATAACACCATATGATATTAAGCTAAAAAAAGTAAATGGGGATTTTTATCCTCGAGCAGACTTTGAAAGGAACATGATAACCATCTTCAAAATTCTGAAGGATTGTCGTATAGAAGAGGGATTAAACTTGGTCTGCAGAACCCTAGAGGGCAGAACTAGGAGAATTAGCTTTCTTAGTGGCCGCATCATATTTCTGACTTATCTTGAGGTTGTAATCCATCAACCTTTCTCCCGCAGTCTTTTTCCTTGAACTTTTTTCTAGCTGTATCTGTTGCCGCCTTTACTTATGGAGTTTATTTTGTTTAATCCTAGTGCAACTGGCATTTACAATCATTAAAATTTTCCCTCCATTTTAAACTGTTAAAATTTCTTTGAATCTCAATTCTATCATCCAGTGTATTAGCTACCTATGCCAGTTTCATCTTCAAATCTGATATAAATATTATGTCTGGATTCAGATTGTTAATAAAAAATAAAGAAGAGAAGAGGACCAAGGACAGAGACCTGGGATAATCCTCCACTGCAGACATAGACATCATTTCATTAATCATCATTGTCTGGCATCAGTCAACCAGTTACAAGTAGATCTAACTCTACTATCCTCCAGTTCATATAACTCCATTTTGTTCACAAGGATACCACAAGGGGCTCATAGATTTCATATCACTTCTCCCAAATTAATTTCTTACCACAGTCATAAATTGCAAGAAGTATTAACATCATCCTCATAAGGATAGAAATGAGAATTTTAAGTGAACTTTCCTCCCCTCTTTGAAATAGCATCAGCTCCCATGAGTTCAACTTAACGCAGATGACTCCCAGAGCTATGTACCATATCCAATCCAAAAAAAACCCTCACATTTAAGTATCTATGCTTTGTGGAATGTAAAACCTAAACAAAAATAGTCTCTACCTTCAAGGAGCTTACGTAAAAATTACTTTGAAACAAAAAGTTTAGGTGATTATGGTTTAAGTGATTTGTTCATGATGCTGAATTTTTAAAACATTTTATTAATTTTATTTTTAATTTATAGAATAAAATAAGCATTTGTATAACACAGTATAATAAAAAGATCTTTGCACATGAAAGTGAACATATATTATTTATAAACTGATATTCCCTTTTAAGTATATAATAAAATTATCATGTCTTTTTAATGTCTTTTTTTCTTTTTCTCCTTTGTTCTTCACTCCCCCCTCCCTGGAGATGACTAAAATTAGACATATGTGTGTATATATGAATTATATATAATCTATATATACATATGTATGTGTATTTGTATATATGTGTGTATATATGTGTGTGTGTGTATAATCATCCCATATATACTTCTATTTATCAATCTTCCTTCATATGTCCTTTGCAGTTAATTTGGGTATTTGCATAAGTCAAAATAATTCATTCAAAGTTGTTTTTAAAATAATATTTCTATAACTGTACCAATGTTCTCTTTTCTGCTCTTTTCACCCTTCATTATTTCATGATATTCTATGCATGTTTTTCTAAAAGCATCAGGTGCATCATGTCTTATAGCACAATAATATTCTATTACAATCACATACTACAACTTATTCAATTGCTGCCCAATTGATGGCCATCTTGATGATTTCCAGTTCTTTGCCACCCCAAGGAGAGCTACTATACACATTTTAGAACATATAAGGGAAAGAGCCAAAGTGGCTGAATAAAAGCAAGGACTTGCTTGAGTTCTTCCCCAAACCCCCCCATTTACCTGCAAAAATGACTCTAAACAAATTCTAGGTAGCAGAACACACAAAAAGAGTAAAATGAATTTCCAGCCCAAGACAACCTAGAAGGTCAACAGGAAACACCAGGTTGGGAGAGGACTGCAGTCCAGCATGGGCTGTGTCATCATGGACTGAGCCCTAGCAAACCTAGAGCAAGTCTCAGGTCAGTGAATCACTGGCAATTGTGATGGTATCTAGACTTCTCAACCTACAAATGCCAAAAACAACTTAGAAGGTCAGTAGTAAATGTCTGTTGGACCTGGGTGAGAGAAAAGCACAGACCAGCCCCGGTACTGGACTGTGGTGGTGGCAAGGGCAGCAGTTGCTTCTGGAGCTCTCAGCCCACAGATAGTGAGGGGAGGGGGGATCAAGTGGCTGAGAAGAGAGCAATTGCAGAGATTCCTTTGTTTATGCTGAGGCAAGATTTTCTTGCTTACTCATGCTTGAATCTGGATTGCAGACTTGGGTGGCAGTCCTGGGATAAGGAAAAATGTTAGCATGGTAGAACTTGCAGCAGTGGTGGAACAGAAATCCTCCTCACATTACCAAGGCAGAAAAGAGCACTTGTGCTCACTCACAGACAAGAGCACAGGTCAGAAGAGGAGTAAACCCCTCTCCTTATATCATACCACATTAGAAGAATGGAAAACTTACAGGTCCCTAGAAGTATCTCTGAAAACAGCTCCACAAAACCCCTGAAGCTTCGAACAGTACACCTTCCACCCTGGAAGCAGAAAAGAACCTTAAGTAAGTGACAAAAAGTCAAGCAATTTCCTAGGAAAGTATGCAAGCACTAGAAAAAATCTCAGACTATAGAATTTTACTTTGGTAATAAAAGATCAAAACATAAACCCAGAAGAAGACAGCAAATTAAAAGTTCCTACATCCAAAGTGTCCAAGAAAAATATGAATTGGTCACAAACCATAGAAGGGTTCAAAATGGATTTTAAAAACAAAGAAGCAGAGGGAAAATTGGGAAAATGAGAGTGATGTAAAAAATATCATAATAAATGAGTCAACAGCTTGCTAAAGGAAACCCTCCAAAATACTGAAGAAAATAACACCTTAAAAAGCAGACTAACCCACATGGCAAAAGATGTCTAAAAAGCCAATGAAGAGAAGGATGTCTTAAAAAGCTGAATTGACCAAATGGAAAAGGAGGTTCAAAAGCTGACTGAAGAATATGATTCCTTAAAACTTAGAAAGAAACAAATTTTGGGAGCAAATGACTCTATGAGAAATCAGGAAATTATAAAACAAAACCAAAAGAATAAAAAAAATAGAAGACAATTTGAAATATTTTATTGGAAAAACAACTGACCTGGAAAATAGATCCAGGAAAGGCAATGTTAAAATTATTGGATTATCTGAAAGCTATGAGTAAAAAAAGAGCCTACACATCATCTTTTAATAAATTATCAAGGAAAAATGGCCTAATATTGTAGAACCGGAGAGTAGAATGGAAATTGAAAGAATCCATTGATCACCTCCAGAAAGAGGTTCCAAAAATGAAAACTCCTAGGAATACTGCAGCCAAATTTCAGAGTTCCAAGATTAAGAAGAAAATATCTCAAGCAGCCAGAAAGAAACAACTCAAGTACTGGAGAAACACAATCTGGTTTACACATGATTTAGCAGCTTCTACAATAATGGAGTAGAGGGCTTGGAATGTGATATTTCAGAGGTCAAAGGAGGTAGGGTTAGAACTAAGAATCACATACTAAGCAAAACTGAGTAGAATTCATCAGGGGAAAAAAAAGACATTCATTGAAATACTGGAATTTCAAGCATTCCCTAATTAAAAACTAAAAAATTTGAATTTCACAAACAAGACTCAAGAGAAGGATGAAAAGGTAAACAGGAAAGAGAAATCATAAGGGACTTATTAAAGTTGAACTGTTTACATTCCTACATGAAAAGAAGATATCTATAACTCATGAGACCTTTCTCAGTATTTGGGCAGTCAGAGGGAATATATATATATACACACATATATAT
>JAQQSK010009843.1:0-12915 GCA_028658325.1 Potorous gilbertii | reverse complement strand
GGCTCAGGCCATGGAGGAGCTCAAAAAGGATTTTGAAAATCAAGTTAGACAGGTGGAGGAAAAACTGGGAAAAGAAATGAGAGAGATGCAAGAAAAGCATGAAAAACGGGTCAATACCTTAATAAAGGAGGCCCAAAAAAATGCTGAAGAAAATAACACCTTGAAAAATAGGCTAACTCAATTGGCAAAAGAGGTTCAACAAGCCAATGAGGAGAAGAATGCTTTCAAAAGCAGTGTTAGCCAAGTGAAAAAAGAGGTGCAAAAGCTCACTGAAGAAAATAGTTCTCTGAAAATTAGAATGGAATAGATGGAGGCCAATGACTTTCTGAGAAACCAAGAAATCACAAAGATATAGAAATGAAAATCCCATTTAAAGCTAGGGTACACAGTATAAAATATTTGGGAACCTACCTGCCAAAACAAACCCAGGGACTATTTGAAAATAACTACAAAACACTTTTCGTCCTGGGTCATCTCCAGTCATCCTGATGAATATCTGGGCACTGGATTCAGATGACTCTGGAGGAGAAGTGAGGCTGGTGACCTGCACAGCCCTCCTTCACTCAAAACAAAGTCAAGTACAAGTCAATCATTTCATCATATGGAGGGAAGGGGTAATTGGAAAGTGAGAGGTTATGGGATGGGGGGAGGGGAGCGATGGGGAGAAAATTTGTAGCTCAAAATTATGTGGAATGTTTAAAACTAAAAAATAAATAAATAAACATTTGAAAAAGAAAACTAAAAATAAATTAATCAATAGAAAAAAACATTTGTGGCAGTGAATTTCAGAATCAGGAAAGGATTACTGTAAAAGATTTCCTTTAGTCTCAGTCTTAAAAATAGCTATGATTCTAAGAGATGGTGAGGAGGGACTACATTTTAACTATGGGGAACTTATTATAGTGGTAGTGGTTAAAATCCTGAAATCAAAAATAATGTGGTTTAGTATGCAAAGTAACAGCTACATATGTAGAGTCAAAAGACCTGATCTTAGTTTGGCTAATTCTAAAAAGAACAAAACAAATGCAGTAATGCAAGCAAATCACAAAACCCTTTAATTTTTTTTTCATGGATGTGAAATGATATGAACATCACTAACTTATCTCTTAGCCTTTTGTGAGAGGTTGCTAGTAATATAATCTGTGATCGTGCAACTGTGACATAATCCCAACTCAAAATAATGGGTAAACCTACTTTATATTGTTTTTTAGTCATTTTTTTACGTCTGACTTTTCGTGTCCCCATGGACCATATCAAACATGTGGTTTTCTTGGCAAAGTTATTGTAGTGATTTGCCAGTTTCTTCTTTAGTGGATTCAGGCAAACAGAAGTTAAGTGATCTAAGTGATCTGCTCAGGGTCACACAGCTAGCTACTATCTGAAGCCAGATTTAAACTCGTCTTCCCGACTCTAGACCCTGAACGTTCTCCAGTGAAACATTTAGTTGCCTCCTATGTAATGCTTATGAGTAATTTAAGGATGTAAAGCTTGTTTTTTTATTATTAAATGACCTTAATTTTTTTTTTGACACTCAGCACACTGCCTTGTTTTTATCACCACTTCTTTCTGTTCTGTTCTGCAGTTATTAAGTACTGAAAATTGTTGAGATGTAGTGCTAGGTGCTAAAAGGAACAACCATGCATACACAAAACAACAACAACAATGTATATATTCTTCCATTCCTGAATTTAGCAGTTAGAAGTGACAATTGTTGATTTTTTCTCCAAATTCCCATCTAAATTAAGATAGGTAAGTTTATGAACAACAAAAAACGGCCCAGAAAAAGTCATAGTGAATTCAAATGACAAAAAGCAATAGAAAGGCATCCTCCAACGAACCACAAAATATCACCGCAATGAATTTTTTTTGTTTTTGGTAGCATTAATCTGTAATACATAGTTTATAATATTTAGTTACAACATTATTTACATGGACTAACATATCTGATCCTCACAAAATCCTGAGAAGTTAGTTTCAAATTACAGTTATTCCTATTTAACAAATTAAAAAACCTGCTTCAGGTAATTTAATTAACAGTTTACATAGCAAGTAAACTGTGAAGCTGGGACAAAAATACAATTAAGTGTGGCACCTTCCTTTTAAATGTAATCATTTTTTCTTAATCTTTCAAGATAAATTAGACTGATTCCTTTCATATCAGACTCTCTAGTTTGTACTGGAAAAACTGTATGTATCTAAGTTCTGAAAAGGTCTTTTGGGATAAAATTCTACTAATAAAATATTATCTTTCTATTTTTTTTTGCCATGTTTGGCTTGGGATTTTCCTATCACTTTTGAACTTTCTTCCTTCCCAAGAACTTTTTGCTTCTGACAATATGAATAGATGATCCCTTGGGTTAAATTTAGACAGACCACATAGATCAGCAATTTGAACTTCCTCTTTTGCCTTTCAACTTCTCCTTCCACCTTTCTCTTTTTCCTTTTTGTCCCTCTTGGGATGCACAAATATCACTTTTACTGTGAGAAAAAGATGTTTCTTTTTAAATTTTATTTTGGAACAGAGTAAAAAATAAAGGTATTTTTCATACACAGTAGAACATGACCAAATTATGCATGAGAAAAGTGATGACAGGAAGAGTTTTGGGGAAAAGAGATAAAAAATAAATTTTACTATGCTTTTATTTTAGATTTTTATCTGTCTGTGGCAAAGCCTTTCCTCCTCATTTTGCAAGAGTATATCAATGTGTGAATAGAAAGGAAGGAGGAAAAACCATCTTCAGTCTCTTCTCTATCCCCAAACTTTCTCCAAAAGGGACTTTATTTCATTCCAGGTGGGAAATGGCAAATGAAGGGCATAGGCTCAGTCATTCTGTTCCCTATTGAGATGATAGCACACTAAAATTGCATCTATCTATTCTCTTACATATAATTAGTTCAAGGCCAGGGTGGGTTACCTGTGGCCTTGAGGCTACATGTGACTTTCTGGGTCCTAAAATGTGGCCCTTTGACTGAATCTAAACTTCACAAAATAAAACTCCTTAATAAAAGGATTTGGTCTATAAAACTTGGACTCATTTAAAAGACCACACCTGAGGGCGTAGAAGGGCACATGTGATGTTGAAGTTGCCACTCCTGGAGAGGTCCCCACTCCTGGTCTAAGGGATATGGTTTTTTTTAGTTCTGATCATTGTTACAGTTTTGGAGAAAGCAAATGAATGCATAAGTTTGATATTCAAGACTTGGCCCTATCTTCCACCAAATTCAATTTCTATAACGAACACTCATCAGGAATATCAAAGGGATGTACTTTTGAAGTGGAGTCAAGATGGCTGAGTAAAGTCAGTAACTCTACTGGACTTTCCCAAATTTTCCTTCAAATTACTCTAAAATAACACCTCAAAACAAATTCTGAGGTGACAGAATCAACAAAAGGAATGAATGAAACAATTTTCCACCTCAAGACAACTTAGAAGGTTTACAGGAAAGGTATCTCACTGGGGAAAGATTGGAATTAGTCCATCATAGGTGCCACCCTCACAAGCCAGAAATATGCTGGGTCCCCTGAAAACCAGCACAGGTCTTAGTGGATACTCATTTAGTAACATGAAATAACTTCAAGAGTTTGCAAAACACAGAAAGTAAAGTGACCAATAACTGGTAAGATTACCAGGGATACTTTGCTGACCCTGGGTACTGGAATCTGTTTCGTTACCCATGGTGTGATTACACTCAAAGGCTGCAGTCAATTCCATGGTGAAAAGGAGTACTAGTACACTAGACCATGAGGCTACAAGAGGGGGGGATACTGGTCAAAGTTCAGGGCAGAAAAGAGTGCTTATATTTGCTCACAGAACAGAGCATAGCCTAGGAGAGCAGTAAAAACATCTGTCCTTAAATCATGCCACCTTAGAAGAAAAAAATAAAATTGCAGGTCTTCAGAATTAGCTCTGACAACAGCAGAATAAGAAACATGAAGCTTGGGAGAGTGCCCCACTGAATAGCAATGCCTAACTTTAACACAAGTTACAAGTCAAAAATTAAACTGGAAAATGAGCAAATCACAAAACTAGGACCTGACCAAAGAAAGTAACTGTGATGACAGGAAAGGTCAAAACACAGATCTTTACATTTAGAAAAATATTAATTGTTCATATGTAGGCTGAGGTAATGTAAGAAAAACAATAATTTTACCTAAATTAATTTAATTCCTCAGTATCACACCAATAAAAGCATGAAAATATTATTTCATAGAACCAGTAAAAATAATTAAATTACTCTGAAAGTACAAAGAATCAAGGAAATTAATGAAACAATGTGAAGGAAGATGGTCTAATAATACAAGATTTCAAACTGTATTATAAAGTGGTAATCCAACAAAAAACCATTTGATAAAGACTACGATAGACTGGTCAGTGGAATAGATTGGGCACATCTCAAAACTGTCAGATTAGTTAATATGACATAAAAGGATAACAATAAATGTTAGAGGGTATGTGGGAAAATTGAGACATTAATGCCCTGTTGGTAGGATTGTGAACTGATCGAAACATTCTGGGGAGTAATTTAGAACAGTGTTTAAATTTCTACAAAACTGTGCATACCCTGTATCTCGAAAGGAGAAAAGGAAAAGTATTTATCTCTACAAAATTATTTACAGCAACTCTTTCTGTGGTGGCAAAGAATTGGAAATTGAGGGGATGTTCCTCAATTGGCGAATGGCTAAACAATTTATGGTGTGTGATTGTAGTAGAATACCAATGTACTATAAGAAATAATGAGCAGGATACTTTCAGAAAAACCTGTCAAGACTTACATGAACTGATTCAAAAGGAAGTGAGCAGAATCAACAGAACATTGCACACAGTAACAGCAATATTGTACAATGATCAACTGGGAATTACTTAATTATTCTCAGCGTTACAAAGATCAAATACAATTCTGAAGAATTTATGATGAAAAATCCTATGTACATCCAGATCCAGAACCGATAGAGTATAAATGCAGATTAAAACATACTATTTTTTATACTTTATTTTTTTGTGTGTATTTTCTTTCATGAGATAGTTAATATGGAATTATTTTTAGTATGACTACACATATATAACCTATATCAAATTGCTTGCTTTATTAGTGAGGGGAAAGGAAAGGGACTGAGGGAGAAAATTTGCAACTCAAAATTTTTTTAAAAAATCACGTTGAAGATAACTTTTCCATGCAATTGGAAAAAAATGAAATATTAAAAAAAATCTTTAAAAAAAGAAACACACTTATCTCATTTAATGGAAATACATAAATCATAGAAAGTATATATAGGACAATGTATATCAGACCATCCAGAGTGAAGGGATTCTTTGAGTGGGAGTGAGATAACTCAGATCAACTGAGAGTCTTCCAGATTTCCAAATGTCTCTAGTGTAGCATTCTGGATCTACGGACCCAAAGAAGACTACCAACTCATCCCAGTTTTTCTTTTTTTGAGTCATTTCCTTGAGCCACCTGAATTGTATTTGGCATAAATCATCTTCTCACTCAATACTGGAATCCAAAAGTGCCTGAAACTACTACAGGGCCTGAAGTGACTCTCAGGCTTACAGAAAGTACAAAGAAAACTGAGGACTTCTCCTCTCTCCTACTCCCATCTATTCGGTTCTCTCCACTTCAAGTCTAATCATGCAGCCATTTTGACCTCATCTTGGAAGAGGGTGTGCGATATTGCTCTATACACAGTTTCCGCCGTACTATTTTAGACTTCCCAGCAATGTTGGTCAAATAGTGAGTTCTTATCCCAGAAGCTAGGTTTGAGGGATTATTACAAAATAGATTATTACTGTCATTTACTGCTTTCTGCGTCTTGTGTACCTAGTCTGTTTCTGTGATCTACCATTCTATTTCTTAGCCAGGAAATACTTCTGATATTTGCCTCTTTACAAAAACCTTTGAGATCTATTTCATCTAGACCATGTTCTTTGCATTTCCCCCCCTAGTCCTCTTGATATTCTTGACCTTTTAGTCTTCCAGGTGTATTTTATTATTTTTAAAAATATTTTCGTAGTTTAATTGACATGGCACAAAATAAGTAAATTCACTTAGAATTGACATTTCTGTTATATTGCTTAGGCTACCTACCCATGAGCAAGTAATATGCTTCCAGTTGCTTAGATGTCATTTTATTTGAGTGAAGTGTTTTGTAAATTAAGTTCATATAGTTCCCACATTTGTGTTGGCAGATAGACTCCCAAGTATTTTATGTAGTCTATAAATTTATACAGTCTATAGTAATTTAAAATGGAATTTCTCTTCCTCTCTCTTGCTGCTCTATGTTGTGGGTAATATAGAGAAATGATAGTGATTTATGTGGGTTTATATTAGATTTATGTTAGGTGAGTTTATTTTTAGATTATATTTAGATTTAACAAATTTGGTAAAGTTAATTGTTTCAATTAATTTTAGTTGATTCTCTATAATTCTATAAGTATACAATCATCTCACATGCAAAAGTTTTGTTTCCTCATTACCTGTTCTAATTCCTTACATTTCTTTTGCTTCTCCTTTTGTTAAAGCTAACATTTCTAGTATGATATTGAATAATATTGGTGATAACTTATATCCTTATTTCACTCCTGATCTCATTGGGAAGGCTTCTAGCTTTTTTCTCTCACAGATAATGGTTTCTGTTCTTTCAGATAGCTACCATTTACCTTTTTTTAAAAAAAAACTCTCTTATTTCTATGGCCTCTAATGTAGTTAGTAGGAACTGGTATGGCATTTTGTCAAAAGTTTTTTTTCTTTCCTGTATCTATTGAGATAATAATATGACAATTATGTGTTTTGTTACAAATATGGTCAATTATGCTAGTAGTATTCCTGACACTCAACCAGTCTTCTATTTCTGGTCTGAGACCCTCTTACTTATTATAGTGCATGATCTTCATGAAATATTGTTATGATCTCTTTATCGTATTATTTTCCCCATCAACTTTCACTGGGGAAATTGTTCTACAGTCTTCTTTCTCTATACTAAAGCAGTATATCTCTACAGTTAAACCATTTTATCAAACAGTAGACTGCTATATTCATTGACTACAATGTCTTGAGTACCTAACCTATTCCACTGATCTACTTCTCTATTTCTTAGTCAGTACCAAGTGGTTTTTATGATTGCTGCTTTATAATACAATTTGAAATCTGGTAAGGGTAGGTCATCTTCCTTACTATTTCTTTTCATTAATGCCCTTGAAATTCTGGACCTTTTGTTCTACCAGATGAATTCTGATATTATTTGTTTTAGTGCTAGAAAATAATTTTCTGGCAGTTTAATTGGTATGGCACTAAATAAGTAAATTAATTTAGGTAGAATTGTCATATTTATTATATTAGCTCAGCCTATCCACGAGCAACTGATGTTTTTCCAATTATTAAGGTCTGACTTTATTTTTGTGAAAAGCACTTTGTAATTGTGTTAATCTCTGGGTTTGTTTTGGCAGATAGACTCCCAACTATTTTATAGGCTCCACCACAATTTTAATGAGATTTCTCTTTCTATCTCTTGGTGCTGGGCTTTACTAATAATATAAAGAAATGCAAATAATTTATGGAGGCTTGTTTTATAACTGCTATTTTATTTTTTACTTTCAGTTTTATTAATCTCTCCTTTGATAAACGGAGACTATTTAATTTTTTTCTTTTACAAGCATTTTTTAGTTGTTTGCCCAATTCATTGATCTGTTCTTCCAATATTTTGTTGATCAAAGTATTTAGAGATATAAATTTCCCCCTATCAACTGCTTTGGCTACATCTCATAAACTTTGGTATGCCATATCATTATTGCCATTCTCTTTTATGAAATTACTGAGTGTTCTTATGATTTGTTCTTTGACCCACTCATTGTTTTGGATTATATTATTTAGTTCCCATTTAATTTTTAATCTATCTTTCAAAAGTTTTTATCAAATTTAATCTTTATTTATTCATGATCTGAAAAGGATACTTTTCATATTTCTGCCTTGTTGCATTAAATAATGAGGTTTTTGTGCCCCAAAATATGGTTAATTTTGTGTAGATGCCAAGTTTCACTCACAAAAAGGTACTTTTCTAACTATATCCTTTCAGTTTTATCCAAGGGTCAATCATATCTTACTTTTCTAAGATTGTTTCCACCTGTTTAATTTTTTCTTGCTTATTTTTTTATTAGATTTATCTAGTTCTTAGAAGGGAAAGTTGAGGCCCACTATTAGTACAATTGTACTATACCCTCCTGTAAATCATTTAATTTCTCCTTTAGAAATTTGAATGCAAAACCATCTGGTGCATTTGGTTTAGTATTGCTGTTACTTTGTTGTTTTGGGTACCTTTTAGCAAGATGCCATTTCTTTCCTTTTCTCTTTTAATTAAATCTGTTTTTAGCTTTTACTTTGTTTATAATCATATTTGCTACCCCTGAATTTGTTGGTTTGTTTTATTTTAGTTGATGCACAATTTATTCTGCCTTTTACCTTTACTCTGTGTGTATCTCTGCTTCCATCGTGTTTCTTGTAAATAATCCACATTATTATCCAATTACACTTTGTGGGAGAGTATAATTTCCTTCCTTGTCTCTTTTAGTTAAATCTATTTTTAGCCTTTGCCTAGCCTTGAATCATCTTTGTTACCCCTGAGTTTGTTTTATCTTTCAATTTCAGTAGAAGCACAATTTATTCTGCACCAGATTTTTATATTTACTCTGTATGTATTTCTCCACTTCAAATGTGTTGTATATAATTCACATGACTCTCCACTTCCATTTTGTGGGAGAGTTTCTCCCATTCATAATTACATTTATGATTTCTATGTATTTCCCTCTTCTTGTTTTTCCACATTTCCCTCTTGTCTTTCTCTTTCCTTTCACTCAGTCCCAACTCAGCAGTTTTGCCTTTCATCATAGCTTCCCTCAATCTGCCCTCCCCTCTATTAACTCCTATCTTTTTTCTCTTCCCTTTCTTCCTACTTCCCTATAGGATAGGAGAGATTTCTATACCTAAATGTATACACATGTAATTTCTTCGTTGATCCCAATCTGATGAGTGTAAGGTTTAAACAATGTACATCCCCTTCAGTTTTTTCACTCCCTTGTAATAGGTCATTTGTATTCATGTGATTAATTTACCCTATTTTGCCTCTCTCTTCCTTTTTCTGACAGTGTAATTCTCTTTCTCATCCCTTACTTTTTTATGTTACTCCATCAAACTCAACTTATATCCACACTCCCTGTCCATGTATACTCCTTTTAACTACTCTAATAACAATACAATTATTAAGTGTTGAAAGTATCATCTTCCAACTTAACTTTATTGAATGCCTTATGATTTTTCTTTCCTGTTTACATTTTCATGCTTCTCTTGAGTCTTGTATCTGAATACACATTTTTGCATCTGAGATAATCATATAATTTTTTCAGTTTTGTCGTTGATATGTTCAACCGTATTGTTAGATTTCTGGATATTGAATGAGCCTTGCATTCCTGGTACAAATCTCCCCCTCCTTCTGTTCATAGAGTTGGTTTTTATGACATATTACTGTTATCTCCTGCCCAGTAATTTATTTAAAATTTTTGAATCAAATACCCATTGGGGAAAATAGAATATAGCTTTCTTTCTCTGTTTTTGTTCTCCTTAGTTTAATTATTATCACCCCATATATTTGTACTATAAAAATAATTATGAAGGACTCCTTTTTTTGCCTAATATTTCCAAATAATTTACATAATAATGGATTAATTGTTCTTTAAGTCATTGGCAGAATTCACTTGTGAATCTATCTGGTACCAAAATATTTTTTTCTTTGGGAAATCATTAATGACTTGTTCAGTTTCTTTGTCTAAAATAGAGTTATTGAAATATTCTTCTTCATTGTCATTTAACCTAGGTAACTTGCATTTTTGGTAAATATTCATCCACCTTCCTTCTATTGTCAAATTTATTGGCATACATTTGGGCAAAATCATTTATGATAATCATTTATCATAATCACATGTGCTTATAATTTATATTTATAATAATTTATAATATTTACATATTATATAAATATTATAAATATAATTTATTTTATAGTAATTTATAATAATCACGATCATTTATGATAAAACCAGAAGCTACTTTCATATACTACTTCAATAGTTTTCTTATCATCAATTTTACTAATCCCTCTTCTAATTTTTAGGAATACCAATTATTATTTAACTAGGAATTTTTTTTTTATTTTTCCTATCTTTATATTTGCATACCTTATTCACTGATTTGTTCTTTCTTTTATTTATATGTGTTTAGAAATATGAAATTCCAAGAAAACTGTGAGGAGTACAGACCAGACCAGCATGATAAGCACAGACTAGTGAGGAGAGCAGACCAGCATGGAGCACAGATCAGCATGTAGTGCAGACCAGCATGGAACAGAACGTACAAGACCCAGAACAGGATTCAGGGCACCATTGGCAGTAGTTCCCAGATTATTCAACCAACAAACTCCACAGAGAGCTTCAAAGGTCAGTGGGAAGGCTCCAGTAGCTGCCTTTTTCATAACTCTCCAATTAGAGCTTCTAGGGGAATTGAAGGACTGATCTAATATCAGCCCTGAGTAGCACCACTGGGAGACCTTCACCTAAAGCTCCTGGAGGAACTGAGCCACTGATATGATTCTCAGCCCTGAGCCCCACCCAAGGGTGAGGATGAGCACTGGCAGTGGAGCTAGAGGCAGTTGTGGTGAAGAAATTCAGTTGCAGATTCTGGGTAGAAAAGTTTTTGGTTGCTCTCAGACCAGTACACAGGTAAGGAGAGGAATAAACAACTCTCCTTTGATTAGGCCTCCTTGGAGGAACTGAGAATTTATAGGTCCTCAGAATATACCCTCTTCTCAAAAACGGTCTCAAAAATCAAGGAACTGGCTGGGAAAATGCCCAAAAAAGGAAGAAAAACAAGACTATACAAGGTTATTTTCTTTGTGGATCTCCCATCCTTTCAGATGAGGAAGAACAAAGCATAACAACAGAGGAAGTCAAGGATTTTGTGTCCAAAACCACCAAAATAAATAAATGGTCTCAGGCCATGGAAGAGCTGAAGAAGGATTTTGAAAATCAAGTAAGAGAGGTGAAGAAAAATTGGGAAGAGAAATGAGGGTGATGCAAGAAAATCATGAAAAGTGAGTCAACAGCTTGCTAAAGGACCCCCAAAAAATCCTGAAGAAAATAACACTCCAAATCATCCATATTCATAGTTACATTATTAACATTCCATTATCCTCTTAAGTGATTGACAATTTTGGTAAAATTATAACGGGTATCATTATAATTCACATTTAACAAACAAAAATTGGTAAACCTATAATCACACTCCAATCTACTATATAAGGTGAGTATCTCAACTTGTTCCTTAATTTCTATTACATACCACTGCAATTCATCGCTTGATAAAAATCCTTATTAATTTTTTGTTGTACTTGAAATGCCCTTGTAATATTTCTGGACAATTGATCTAAATATTTGACTTTTTTAACTTCTGTTTGTATAGCATAATACCTTCTATTAAAGCTATATTACTAGCAATAATGGCTACTAAAGCAATAATTCCAAAATTAATGCAGGAAATACACCTTTTTTTAAAAAAAAGAAAGCAATTTTCTGCGAGGCAAATCAATAGTCTGATCTGGAACTTGATACCACTGAGTCTCCTCGGACAGAAGGAGAGCAAATGGACTCCATCTAATAACAGACACTTTTTGGCCTCCTACCTTTTCATTTCTGCAAGCACTCACAGAGCAATTCAAGCAAGTGACATTAAAAGTGTTGTCCCCTCGTACTGTCACAGTCATATTTTTATCAGTCTCAAGAAATTTAAGAGAATTCAGTAAAAAGAGGAGCCCAATGAGGATCTGTTTGGTATCTCCTTTAGCCTTTCCTCTTCTTCTGTGCTCCTGGTGGGTCTTTTTGTGCAGGCGCAGTTTCTGTATCCTCTTGGATAGGTCTCCTATCTCTTTCTCAGACCCAAATGACTCTGCCATCTGTGGAGACAAAAGAAACCCTTTCCCTCCACTTACCACCCTATCAGATCCTCTCTACACCTCATTGACATCCTTTCACAACACCTGTTGTTGCTGGGGTGCAATCTGCTTTTTAATAATAATTCTGATATCGTTACGGCCAAAACATGAAAAGAATGTTTGTGAAGGAGTAAGGCTGTCATAATCTAAGGTTAAGTTAGTAGTATATACAGCCTGTGCCATTTGCATCCTAGGGGACCTACCAAACATTCCCTCTTATAATTTTTTTTAAAATAAATTTATTTATTTAACTTTTTTTACATCCATTTTCACAAGATTTTGGGATCCAAAATTTTATCCCCATTTGTCCCCTGACACCACCCTAGTACACTGAGCATTCTAATTACCCCTGCCACCAATCTGCCCTCTCTTCTGTCATCCCTAGTTCTGTTGTCCCCATCTTCTCTTTTGTCCTGTAGGGCCAGATAACTTTCTATTCCCCATTACCTGTATTTCTTATTTCCTAGGAGCAAGAACAATACTCGACAGTCATTTCTAAAACTTTGAATTCCAAATTCTCCCCATCCCTCCCTTCCCCCCCATTCCCTTTGGGAAGGCAGGTAATTCAATATAGGCCATATCTGTGTAGTTTTGCAAGTGACTTCCATAATAGTCATGTTGTGTAGGACTAACTATATTTCCCTCCATTCTATCCTGCCTCCCATTGTTGCTATTCTCTCTTTTCATCCTGACCCTCCCCAAGTGTTGACTTCAAATTTCTCCCTCCTCCCATTGCCCTCCCTTCCATCATCACCCCCCCACCCTGCTTATCTCCTTCTCCCCCACTTTCCTGTATTGTAAGACAGGTTTTCATACCAAAATTAGTGTGCATTTTATTCCTTCCTTTAGTCGAATGTGATGAGAGTAAACTTCATGTTTCTTTCTTT
>JAQQSK010009842.1:0-12916 GCA_028658325.1 Potorous gilbertii | reverse complement strand
CTTGATGTCATGGTCCTCCTCAAGAACGAAGTACAAATACAATACAAGGACTCACCATTGTTCTTATCTTTTGGAAATGATGACTTTTGCTAAGAAAAATCATTTTTTTTCTGTGAGGAAGCTAGGTAAATATTTTACTAGCAATTCATGGGTCATCATAGAGCATCTGAATCAATTATTACGTATCTTATCAGGATCCCCACTCTCTTAAACTTAAAATAAGTTAGGTATAGTCACTTAATAGTTATAGAACTACTCTGTCGCATTATATCAATGCTGTGAAAGGTTTTGTTTGTTTGTTTCTTATCTGATACAACTCACATTGTCAATTTGCTAGACTTGGTGTGTAGCCTTCACAAAGACCCTTGGAGTTGCATTTGTTCCCAGCTTTGAAAAAAGAAGAAGCTAACTCAAAATTATCACTGGAGGATGGGCTTCTCTCTAAGTACAATGGGGATTTTAAAAGATCTCTTCTGGGAAGAAGAGTGGGATGTTGGAAACTGTCCTGCCCGCCCCTTAGACTCACACAGAATAACTGCTGAACTGAAGTGGTTGGTGACAAAGGTATCTTCAGTCCCATTCTTCAAACTTAAGTCTCTGTTGGAATATATGGGTAGTTTACTCTAAATGGACATGAAACAACTGAGAAGTGGGGAAGTAAATGTATATGTTTTATCCCAGGCCTTAATTCATTTAGTAAGAGCTCTAAAGGGGAGGAAAATGATGAGAAATTTGCAGTCCTTATTCCCTGGTAATGTCTTACTTCATCACTCATGTATAATTTTGTCCTTTCCAAAAATTATTCTCTTGATGAAAATATATGAAAAATTTAGAAGTGATTTTCATGACCACTCTGTGTTTGACACTTTCCTTCTGGAATAGATTTGTTCCCATGATGGCCTTGGAAAGCTCTATGAGCCATAAAGGGAAAAATGCCTGGTAGTGCATGGCTGTCATTCTAATTCCTCAGTTTATTGTTATAGAGTTGTTTTCATCATTGGTTTTGAAGGGTGTTTTGTTTTTTCTTACTGACTAGGGAATCATCAGAAGTCGTCATAGCTACACTTCCCAAAGCAGAATTGCCACACACATGGGCTATTAAAAACATTCCTGAAGAGAAGATTCTGAGAAGATGACAGAGTAGGTGAGAAAATTCTAAGCTCTCAAGATTTTCCCCCCAGAAAAGAAATAAAATAGCACCTCTGGCTGAACAAAGTGTGGGTGAAAATAAATAAATAGGGGCCCAACAGGAGTCCTCCTGGGGTAATCTGAGAAGATCAAAAGAAAAATCCCTGGACCAGGCTTGGTCCTTGAGAGCAGTAAGCACCTTCAGGCTAGGGTCCATGTTAACCACCAACTTCAAGTCACTTGAGCAACAACCAGAAAGGCCTGGGGTTAGCTGCTTTGGGAGGCTGCCTCAGACTATGCATCAGAACTTTTAACCCTGGGATAGTGAGGGCAGTTAGGTGTCTGAGTCCAGGAATATCAAGGGGATCTCTTTTGCCAAGGATCTCTAGATCCAGCTCTGCTGCAGAGAAAAGTGGGGTCAGAAGTAACCAGCACACACCCAGTGAGTACAAGAAGCAGAGGGGCAAAACCTCCCTGGCTGTGGACACTTACAGGAAGCAGGTTGTTTGACTTTGGGTCCAGGCCAGAGGGAAGAACTGAAGATTTGGGTCAAGAGGCACCATCCCCCATACCGCAGGACTCAAGGTGATTACAAAAAGTAAACTATAACTGCAAAATAATGCACAGGCAAAGTTATGAGAATAGAGAATACTGAAGTTCATCTTCAGAGGAAGATATTAAAGCAAAGAACCCCTTTTCTACCCCAAAGAGTAACATCAAATGATCACCTACCCACAAAGAAATCCTAGAAAAACTTAAAACAAAGCTTTAAAAATTAAATGAGAGAGACTGAAGAAAAATGAAGAGCAATCCAAGAAAAACAAGATTATCAAAAGGAAGTCAACCAATAAGAAAAGGAGATCCAGAATCTTAAGGAAGAAAATGACACTTTGAAAATTAGAATTGGGCAAATTGAAGCCAGTGAAGTTGTAAGAGATCAAAAAATAAATAAAGAAAATATAAAGAATGAAAAAAGTAGAAGAGAAATTGAAACATCTTACAAGAAAAGTAATTGATTTGGAGAACAGATCAAGAAGAGAAAATGTGAGACTAATCGGGTTACATGAAAGTTATGATCAAAAAAGAACCTTGATACATTTAAAACATCCCCATCATTTGCCAGTCATAAGTCTAACCTAACCACTGACGGCAGCTGTTGTAACAATGGAAACAATTAGAAATTTTCTACATCTTCATCTCTTATTTACTTCTCAAACCCCAAAATTTTATTTTATTTTATTTTTTGTTTGCTTTTGTTTTTGAGCTTTAATGACTCCATGTATAACATTAATCTTTTGAAATTTGCTTTAAATTTAAATTTTGACTAAAGGAATCTAGATTTTCAGATATATTTAATTTTTCTGCTTCTTTTCCACATTATCCATTTGGTTGCCAAATTAATTTTTCTGAAGCACAGATCTGATCATTCATAAATACCAGTGATCTGTATCAACCTCAGAAACAATATAAAATCCTCTTTTGGGCATTCAAAGCCCTACAGACACTCATGCTCATGACTTCTCTCCTGTTTGTCAAATGAGATACTTCATTTCCAGATTCCAGTCATTTTCACTAGCTGTTCCCCATGCCCTGAAATACACTACCTCTATGTCACCTGTGTTGCTTCAAGTCATAGCTATAGGTTTCTGATTTCTATAGATGTCTTTTCTTATCCCTCGCTATGCTAATGCACTCCCACAATTGATTATCTTTAATTTATCCTGTATAAATCATGAGTGTTCATAATTGTTTTGCATCTCTCCACCATTCAACTGAGATTGCTTTGAGTGCAGGAACCATCGTTTGCCATTCTTCATATCCTCAGTGCTTAGGACAATGATGGCCATATTCTAGTTGCTGAATAAAGACATATTGACAATTTATTATTTCCTTCTTGTGGTTTTTAATTGGGCAGTATGACACTCAAGTGATCTGCTAAATAAACCAGCTAGTTATTGATGTAACCTTTCCCTTAAAGCAAAAGACATTCAAAATCTTCGAAATAATATAGTAATAAAGCAATTGAATGCTCCCACATAAATTTGTTTTATTTTTTCTAAATTCTTAGTAGAGAGAATGGATAAACATAGAGGTTGGGCATGAAACTTAAACATGTAAGGAACATGTGAAGCAGTACAGAATAGGGATTCAGGGGCTATAAGTGAGCAAGGGAACAGTGGGGAGAGATAGTGTATTTCTTTGATTCCACAGAGACTCAGTTGGACCTACTCCTTGTAAGGTATTTCTTTGTTATTCATGGTGTTCTTTACCTATATAGTTATGTTTAAGGTTACTATAATGGCCAGACAAGTAGGATCTTTTGTTGTTTTTGTTTTGGTGTTATCAAGTGTATCTGATTGAATAATGTGATTAAAGAAGATCTTCCCCAGTCATTAATGAGCCTGGGAAGATTTGGAGGAAGGTCCACATCTTTTGTTAATTAGGCACTTGTTCTCAAGGGTTGTGATTCCTTCCAGCTCTATGTTCAAATCCATCCTCAAACTCTGTGTGACACTGTGTGAACTCTGTTCGCTCAGTTTCTTCAATTCCAAAATGGGGGCACGAGTAGCACTGACTTTGCAGGGTTCTTGTGAAATTAAAAGAGATAATATTTGAAAAAAAAAGCCTTTACACAGTGTTTGGTACATGATTGTTGCTATATAAAAATGTTCAGCCTCTTGCTTTTCACCTTCAAACTACTATGGTTGGACAAAATAGTCTCCAATGAAAGTAATATTATCAGGGCTAGTTGCTTCTCTGTTCAAAATCAAAAGGCAAGTTTCATAGTTAGAATCCTTTCTTTTATAAGGGAAGGCTTAAAGCTCTTTTTGATGCTATCCTTAAACTACTTCCCACCTATGCATTACCATATTTTATTTATCTTTGTAAACTCAAATTTTTGTGATACCATACAGATAGGAGAAACTGAGGTGAAAAGCAATTGCTCTAGAACTATAAAAACCTAATGAATGAATCAAAATGAGAAATAGGTGTACCACAAGTAGCAATAAGGTGGGTACTAAGGCTTCTAGTAATTAAGGAAGATATCAAATTTTGATGAATACAAGACATACCCCAATTGATAGATGATCAAGGGATATGAAGAGGCAGCTTTCAGAGAATGAAATTAAAGTTATCTAGAGTCATATGAAAAAGTGTTCCAAATCACTATTAATTACAGAGATGTAAATCAAAACAACTCTGAGGTACCACATCTCACCTATCAGATTGACTAACATGACAATATGGGAAGATGACACATCTTGCAGAACATGTGGGAGAGTTGGAACGCTAATTCATTGTTGGTGGAGCTGTGACCTGATCTAACAATTCTGGAGAGCAATTCAGAAGTATGACCAGAGGATTATAAAAATGTGCATACCATTTGACTCAGTAATACCACTTCTAGAGCTGTATCTCAAAGAGTTCATAAAAATAGGAAAAGGACCCACATGCACAAAAATATTTGTAGAAGATCTTTTTGGGGTGGCCAAGAACCTCAAATACTCTTTTGGGAAAATATCTAAAATGGAAAATAGATTGAGAAAAGATAGGCAAAGTCATTCACTCGGAAAGAGCAGAGAAGAGATATAGGGATAGGAGGTGATTGTAAAATGAAAACAAATTTTGGAAGAACTTTTGTAAGGTGTAAGATGACTGAATGATTGGGAGAGGCTGAAGAGTAGAAATTTGTGGGGCACACATTCAGCATAATTGGAAGTCTTCCACCTCCTTCCTTTGACAGTTTATGAGTTGAAATGGAAAGGGCTTATTGTGGAAGTAGTATAATTCCGATGTTTGACAAATAGGTGAGAAAAGATTGCAAGTTACTGAAACTCCAAGGACACCATGCAATTTAAATGGCTAAGTATACATATGAAGGTAGAAAAAGAAGAGAGTGAAGTCAGCAAATTTAATGGACTAAAAATGTTTAGTGATAGAGGTTTCAATGGTATAGGAAGGATAAAATATATTGAAAGGAAGAGCAATAGGAGGTTATGGCTAGATAGGGAATAAGAAAGTTTCTAATTAGAGAAATGGAAGAGATGACTAGGTTGGCAAGATCTAGCAGTTACCATTACTATGTGTAACTAAGTTGGAGTGAAGGTATAGGTCCTAGGACATAGTGAAGTTGAAAAAATATGGTTTTGGGTGGTGATGTTTATTAAGATACATTAGTGTTAAAAATTAAGAATTATTTATGTGTTGATATATACAAAAGTTCAATTGTATGAAATTCAAAAGAGGAGAGAATACTTAGTAGAGAAGACAAGAAAGATTGTGGAAGAAGCAATGAAGAGTGTGCAAGGAATATTTTACTTTCCCCCTGGGTTTGGTGTGACTGTGGGTATGAGTGAAGGTATAGAGAGTGCCAGAGAGAATGATTAAGAATGAAGTGTTATTTAGGAAAGTCAAGTAAAAGTAATATCTTACAGATGGAATAAGTGTGAGAGAAAGTGGTAAAGGATTAAAGGAAGCTTGTTTGCTAGCAGACAGCACAATGAATGGTTCATGTGCGCATTTAATAAACGATTATTGACTGATTGGCTGACTGCAGTGGAACCAAGGTTTCAGAAACTCCTGTGGGAGGACAAGGAATGGTTGGTATAGAACATGGTTAGTAGCATTAATGAAGGATGAGGATGGAAGAGCATGAAGAAAGTCCAGGGAGAAGTTTTCTTCTGAATGGTTGTTGATTTATTATTGCTGAAATAGGTAAGAAACAGAAGGCGTAAGTTTAATTACGAGTAGCGGATTCGAGAATAATGTCTACACATTCTACGGAGTATTACAAAGAGTTCTGGGCTATACCTAGGTCTTTTCTTCCAGCACAGGGGCTGGTGTGAGTTAAACAACATGGACAAAAGGGGGTTCAGGTATTGGTTGTTTGGTAACCAAATTTAATTCTGCACTCATCCCGGGACTTGCCAGGTCTATGAATGTTTCCTCAAGAACTAAATTTCAAATGCATACCTCATGAATTAGTCAATTACTTCAGACTTCACTTTATTTTTTGAATTGTGCTTGCTGGAAATCATAATTTCCTGAAATCAATTGCCCTTATCACTCTTCATATAAAAACTCTATTATCTTGGGCATAAACTAGTATTAAAATTACTGTATATATTATATATATGTGTTCTATATATGTGTTCTATATCTATTCTATATATGTTCTATATATATATATACTATATATATATTCTACATATTCTATTAACCGTGTAATAAAAATACCATAGATTATTTGCAATATTTAACTTTCAAAATTATTTCAGTCAAATTGACCTCTGAGTTTCACTGTAACTAAAACTGGCCTCTCTTTACTTCTGAAAATGTAGTTTCGCTATTCAGTTTCTTCAAGGTACCAAGCAAAGTTTTTCCTCAAGAGTCGTCATCTTCTTCACTAGAGAAAAGTTAAAATAATGTAATTAAAACATCCATCCATCCTCTTTTTTCACTCTTTTCCAACTTTTTTTCAGTCATGATAGGAAAAGTCACTTCAACTTCTTTCAAGGCATGCCTCTTAGCAATCACTAGCCAGTCTCATTTGTCACAAACTTATTTTTATATTTATCCTCAAAACAATATTTAATAAGATTCTTCCAAGAAATAAATTGCTCCTTCTTTTCTATCTTATTTTTCTTCTCAAATTATATCCATTAACTCTCTCTTTTCAATTTCTCAAAAGCTTCCAATTGTAGTTGTCAAATTTTAAATATTCTTTTTGGCCCAAAAAGCTATAGCAATTGTAACTATAGTCTCTGTAGAATAGGTTTTTATAACAGGAGTTAGACTTCCAAATTTTCAGTATATTAAGAGACTTACTCAACCAAAAAAAATGATATATCAATGTGGTAGGGAAAAAACTCAGGTACTCAAGGGTCATTCCTGTAGAATACAAATTCTGGCTGATTCAAACACATAATAAAGACTTTGAGTGCAAGTCAAGAAATAGAATACATCTTGTCAATCAATCAACTAATCAGTCAACTACTCCATCAATAATCATTTATCAAGTGTCAATTACTGCTCTAGGCACTGTATCTAGGACACAGATACAAGGAATGAAAGGATCACTGCCCAAAATGTTGCCACATTCTAATGTGGGAGCCTTCAAGTACATAAATAGTAATATACAAAAACATACACAGCAGAAAACTTTTAAAAATTAATAAATTCAAACTAATTAATTAATTCAAATTAATAAATTCAAATATGCACACTGTAGTACAAGTGGTGAAAGAAGCATAGATTGTATCAGATGATCTCTAACAATGAGACCAGGATATTTTGAAAACATGAAATATGAGAACTGCCTGCACTTTGAAACATAGTTAATATTGTCTATTTCAGTTTAAGTAGATTCCCATAATTATTTAAAAGATGGATAAATCTCAGCATCATAGCTAAAATACTATAGTTAAATACCAGCTAGTTAGAATTATTATTTTGTCACTTCAGAATTTTTGCAACCCTTTTTGACTTTTCTTGGCAAAGTTACTGGAGTTGTTTGTCACTTCTTCCCCAGCTTATTTTACAGATGAGAAAATGGAAGCAAATAGGATTAAGTGACTTCCGGGAACACACAGCTAGTAAATGTCTGAGGTCAAATCTGAACTCACCTTCTCTTGACTATAGACCTAAAATACTATCTGCACCATCTAACCTCCATTGTTAGTTTGAGAGGTGATTGATCGTTAGTGGGAATTTATGGAGTGTCTAAATGGCTCAATGGATAGAGCACTGGGCTTGGAATCATGAAGACTCATCTTCCTGAGTTCCAATCTGACCTTAGACATTTAATAACTGTGTGTCCCTGAGCAAAGAATTCAACCCTGATTTTCTCAGTTCCTAATCTGTAAAATCGGCTGGAGAAAGAAGTGCAAACCACTCTAATATCTTTGTCAATAAAACTCAAAATGGGGTCATAAAGAGTCAGGCATGGCTGAAAAATAACAGAATAGCAAAACACTCATATGGGGCATCAAGGCTTCATGAATGGAGTGGAGGCTGAGTTTTGTCTTCAAGTAAGACAACTCTAGACTCTATAAGGTGGGAAATAAGGAAGGGGTTGACTTCCAGGTCTTAGATGGGTTATGGGCAGTGCACAAGCACGGAGATGGGAAAATAGAGTTTTGTGAATGAGTGAGTGAGTGAGTGAGAAATAGAGAAATAAATTATAATGGAAAGATGATTTGCTGGCCATTGAGGGCTCAAGTCTTAGAGCATGAAATTTATCTTGTGCTTGTCATCAACCCATATGTAGATTTGGTAAACTGAGTCCATAAATATGTGATAGAGAGGGCAAGGTCTTTGGTGACAAATAATTATCTTATGAGACCTCATTAACTGTGGTTACCGAGAAGACAGTCTTTCAAGCACCTGCAGAAGTAGTTTCTTTGCCACATATTCAACATGAATTGGCTGTCTTGATTAGGAAAGTGACTTCATTGTGATTCTCACTTTCCTATGATTGGCTACACTCCCAGTAAATTTTGTATGAACATATACACTGTGTGTGTGTGTATGTATGTATGTATGACTGGAAGGTTTTTTTCTTCATTAAAGGAAAGTCAAACTTTGACTTTCCTTGATAGTTTCCTGAATTCCTACATTTTTTTCTCCATTTTTCAACTTATAAATCTCATTTACCTTCCTTCATTTCTTGAACTCTTTATTTAAATCAAATACCTCTTTCTACTATTGTTTAATATGTTCTTAACTATAATTAAAATTATTTTTCCATCACTGAATGTTCCTTGGAAAGGTTAAATAGAATAGTTAATTTGATCTTAATGCTGAGATGGATCTGTCTTTTAAATTGTAATATGATTCTACTTAAACTGAAATAGACACTATGCATTGTTAGAAGCAGAGAAAGTCGTCACCTTTAATGTCTTCAAAAGTCCTCTGATGTGACTCTACAGATCTCTTTTGCTATTTGCACCCATGATGACACAATTTTACCAAACCACAATTAACAAAAGACTGAAAGAAACCAGGGATTACTTTTATAAAAAATAGTAATGCATTCTGATCACATTAAGGACAAATACAAGATGAGTTTGAATGTTTTTGCTAGATATAATTCAATCTGTTTAGAGAAAAAGTTTTAATTAGCTCAGATTTCTTTGTACAACTTTTATAGAGAGAGATGGACCACCTAAGTTTGGAGCATCCTTAATTATAAAGTTAGGAGAAAATTTTGTAAATGGGTCTGGTCCACTCATTTTATAGATGTGAAAACTGAAATCCAAAGGTATTAGCTTGGAAAATGTCACCCAATCTGTAAATAAGATGGATGAATTTCACCCCCAAAATCTTCCCTCTGTACCATGGACTGCAAAATAATAAAGGTGGTATTATTGATTAAATATTAATGGTTGTTATCACTTTGGCATTTTAGGTAAAATTTATCAAACATTTGTGTTGTATCTTAATGATTTTTGTGACATTTGTAGTACATTTGTGTCCTTCATAATCAATTAAAATTAATTTTTGTTTGATAGGCATTGAAGGATATATTTGCTACTTTTCATTATTATGAAGGGCCGTGATTTTATTGCAAATTGTGCTTATAGCTGTGATATATGTGATGTCAAGTTCTCACTCCTTCAATTAGGAAAAGACCCTCTAATTATTTCCAATGTTTTAAAGAAAGTTCAATTCCTTTATGTTATAGTTTGTCAGATAAACAATAAAGTCAAGAAAGTTTAAAAGAATAGACAGTTAGGAAATCTTTGACATATAATGGGGTATTATTTTGAGAGCCCACATGCAAATTACTTTAACTAAAAATAAGTAAACAGTAGTTAAGAAATTTTTTTGAGAATACTGTAATTTGAAAGAAATCACTTTTTCCCCTGACAGAATCAACATATTACAAACGGTTCTTTGTTCTCTAAAGTAAGCCACAAACAGTTTCTGAAACTTGATAGATTTAAAATGCTATTACTTTATAAAGAAAAAAATGGAATAAAAGACACCTTGTACAATTATTAAGATAAAAAAATCAGAAATATATTAAAGTGGGATGTTGAAAAAATATTTATATTGAACATAGGTGCTCCTTAACACAACATCTTTAATTAGAGGAGAAGGAAGAAGTGTAGATTCTGAAGGAAACTCCTGAACACTCAAAAGGGCATGATAGGTTGATAGCTCTAATTCTTTCTTATATGTAATTTCACCTCCAAAATTATGGTTTATCTTTTCATATATTTCATGTACACTATATTCACCACTATTTTCTACAACTAGGATCAGTTTGGTAGCCATAAATGAAGCAAAAAAAAAAGAAAGATTTTTTCAGAGACAACTGGGAAAGTGTTCAAAGAGTGGAGTAAAAATAAAAGGGTAAAGATGACTCATGTGAGAGTAACAAATACTTGGGCAGCTACAATTGGTGCTACAGTTGGTAGAATGCGCCACCTGTAGTCAGGAAGACTCATATTCCTGCGTTCAAATCTGGTATTACTAGCTGTGTGATCCTGGGCAAGTCATTTAACCATATTTGCCTCAGTTTCCTCATCTATAATATGATCTGGAGAAGGAAGTACCAAATTGCCCTACTATCTTTTCAAAGTAAATCCTAAATGTGATCACAGAGTAGGATACAACTAATACCATAAACATCTATATAATACATGTTTTATTTTAAATAAAATCAATACATCCATTTACTTTTGTGAAATATTCAGTGTACCTCAAATAAAATTATAACAGCATGAGGAAAGCTAATGTTTTAGGCTTAGCATTATATGAGGAAAAAATCCTAAGGACCATGAGTGGCAAGGTGAAAGAAAGAAATAATAGGTTATAAGGCTATGAAAATATACCATTAGTTAAACCTGTGACTTGGTTTTTACTTTTTTTTTTTTTTTGGTGTATGGAACATTTTTTTCCATATGAAGAGGTTTTTGCTTTTGTGTACAAGTCAGTGATATTTTTTTTTATTTTACTTGAAAGCTTAAGTTAATGGAATACATTTATGCTTTTGTCAGCCCCTGTGATCTATTATCTACTATAATGCTGTGGCCAAGTGTTTTCCAGAATAATATATATTTAATCTTTTAAAAGTTAGCTTACTAAAGTGATTTGTCCCTTTGGTGATGGTAGTGCAGATAAAATAAACTCAATATATTCTGGTTTTGCTTGCATGCGTGTGTGTCTGTGTGTGTGTCAAGTAAAAAGGAGCAGACATGCTATATATTAATGCACACACTAATGTCAATATATGTGTGTGTGATTTTGTTATATTTTTCAATGGATTTAATCAATTTTGACCTACTTACTTTAACTCACAAAAAATTTGCAGTGCCTATTTTCAAAGAAAATTAAATAATTAAGTGAAACTATTGCAGAATGTTTCATCTTCTCATGGCAGCTAAACTATGCCACAGAATGTTAGCAAATACACTTTTTAAAAGGTAAGTATTAAGTTATTTCCTGAGTCATTAAATATTTATGCTGAAAGAAGACCTGAAGGAAATAATAAAAGTCAATGTCGTAGGCTCACAGTGTTCTAGAACAAATATGAACGTGACTTAAAATTCATTGGGTTGGAATGCTCTCATGGCAATTGCTTTATTAATTATAATTTTACTTCATTTTTCTTTTTTTTATGGCATATGATATTGAACTTGAAATTGCTAATTTTTAGTTTGTTCATTTGTTTTGTCATCAAATGTATTTCCCTAAAGCTTTAAGATGGCAAAATATTAATATATGATATTTAATCTAAAACTCATAGTTTTACAGCTAGTCAAAGGATCAAAATTGAAGCTGTGGAACTTGTAAAAGTCCATCTAGTCCAATCATTCAAAATACTGGAAGCTGCCATAGTAGAGGGGTCTAGATTCACGAGAAATTTGTTTAGCTTTGTGTAAATTATTTTGAAAATATTAATTAAATTTCAGAAAAAAGCGAAGTATATTTTTACAAAGGAAAATAATTGATTCCAAGAAAGGTAAAGAGGCTTTCCCCATATCACATAAGTAGAAAGCAGAGCAAGAAATCAAATGCATGTACTTTTTTAATCCAGTAATCTTTCTGCCACATAATAAATTCATCAATAAGCAGTTTTCACCTAGTAAATTCTATGCATTGTTCTAGACAGTGAGCGTGCAAAGATAAAAATGGAATGTCTCTCTCCTCAAAGAGCTTACATTCTATCTGATGCTGAGTAATAATTTTAATTCACATTAAATATCAAACTTTAATGAATGGACAAAAAATTTAGTGTATCAGCTAAAAGAGAAAAATCAAATTGTACAAATATTCCCATGAAAAGAAAAAATAAAATACTTGAAGTATCAGGTTTAATTTACATATGATCCTTTATTATTTACTATATTAATGAAATGAAATAAAAACTTCGATACATACATATGTGTATTAGTAATAGTAAGAGAAAACTCCTCATGTTATAATTATCTAATTTCTCCACCACAAGTTATTCCTTTAAAGGTAAGATATTCCTTTTTTTTTTTTTTTGCATCTGATTCTTGGCTCAGCCATTTATGTATTTATTTATTTACTAAATAAATTTATTTATTTAACTTTTTACATTCATTTTCACAAAATTTTGGGTTCCAAATTTTATCCCCATTTGTCCCCTCCCCAATACACTGAGCATTCTAATTACCCATATCACCAAACTGCCCTCTCTTCTATCATCCCTCCCTTCCCTTACCCCATCTTCTCTTTTGTTCTGTAGGGCCAGATAACTTTCTATTCCCCATTACCTGTATTTCTTATTTTCTGGTAGCAGGAACAATACTCA